>JBBPKI010000738.1:0-18539 GCA_038089155.1 Nevesoporus exiguus
CGCACAAGTTATTACTTCATTTCCACTATCGACCCTGAGAGAATATTTGGAGGTGATTCTCAATTCACTTTCCAACTCCGACCTGGTGGACTATTTAGAAAGCGACTTGGTCCTTGGTCGACCCAACCCTCAAACCATCCCCCGTGACATATCGCCACTCCAAGCCTAACGAGACGAATCCCCCCCATCGCCAGTCACTCAAGCGATAGAACAAGCAGGGCCACATGATCTCCCAACTGGAGCCAGAGTTGTTTCATCCCCTACCCAGGTTTTACCCCTTCCTGCCAATGTCACTGCCCATCTTGCCGCCTTGAATACCACCCGCACCCGCTGCTTCTCCTGCGGCTGATGAGGTCATTTCCACATCAATTGCCCTCGATACCGATGCCCCCACTATGGCCAATGGGCCCCTGACCACCCCACCTCTCGCTGCCTCACCAACCACTGCCCCCTCTGTGACCACTGGGGCCATGTGGCGGCGGTCTGCCCGACGATCCATTGCCCCCTTTGTGGAGGCCCAGGCCACACTGTCCATAACGGCCCCTTCGCTATTGAGGATCCTGTTCACGGAGGACTGGTTCCGAATGGTGAGAATCCCAATGTCGCTTAGTACTGCTGCAGGGCAACAGTCATATGAAAGGGGTAGTGTTACGTTCATTTCCCTCATACGCAGGCTTCTACTCATTCTTATTGCTGTACCATTTCGTTATCTGCACCCTCATGCTCGATACTTAAAGTTCCTCGTTTCCTTTAAATCACCAGAGGCACTAATCCTCCATTTACTACAGTAGTGTTTCCGTTACCATACTTCACCCTTGGACTATCTCTCCTAAGCCTGCTCTCTTGTGCAGGCTTGTGATCCACTTACCATATCCATTGTTTTCCACCACCTTCTCCAAACTCCCATGCCTACCCTTAGCTGGTCCGTGCTCATCTTCTCTTGGTATATAAGTAGCAAACTAGCAACCTTTGTACCCTAAGCTAGTGCTACGCAATCCACGCATTCCTAGAACCACCTTCTCACTTCCCATCTAAAGCCTAGTCAAAGGCTTCAGTCCCGATCGTCTCCGTGTCATCGTGAGACGTTGTGCCTTTTCATGAGTGCCTCCTCACGAAGCATAGGATACGTCAGCAGTTTGACAGAATGTGCTATGTAACAGCGCTATTGCCTGAGAAACAGGCGATGGGGTGGCAGGAGCGATTGGCAGGGATGGCAAGCAAGGTACAGTGGCTGGGCAACCTAAAACTAGATCACTCTCTAAATAGTTTGATAGTTCAGAGTCTGAAAGGGAATCAAAAATAATCTTGGCAAACTCCCTAAGGGTGGAGAGCAGAAATGAAGTAATAATTTCATCAAAATGATGGTGATCCATCATGTCCAAGGCACAAAGGCGAAGTTGATCAAGAAGGGTTTCCCTGGCAGTGGAGAAGTCCTCTCTATATGGCATGCGAGGATGAGAAGCGAAGATTCGAAAGGAAGACATATGATGATAAAAAACGGTCTGTTCCATAAGTTCTACAGTAAATGCAGGGGAATTTTCAGCAATTTGAAGAGGGGGATGATCAAGAACATGCATATAGGTAGCAAGGCGCTGAAATCGCAGGAGATTTGCCACAAATAATTGTTGCAGGGCCCAGTCAGAGATAGCCAGTCTAGAAGGTGGAGTCTCAAGTCCTCCAGGGGCAAGAGATGGAGCAGGGCATGCAGGAGGTACTTCCGCAACAGAGGGAAGAGCTGTTTTGGTAAGGCTAGTGGGCAATGATACAGTGGAGTGGGTTTCAGACATGATGCGGTGGGGGTAAAGGGGATGATGTAGTAAAGATAATGTCGAGTATTGTGATAATGGTAGTGAGGCAGATGGTGGAGAAGATTGTGGCTGCAATGAGAATCTGATGAGGGGTGAACATTATAGCTCAAGGGGAGAGGGAATTCTTATATTGTCTGAGGAAAACAGGGGCATGACGAAGGTTTCATTTGGGTTCCCAGGTGTTCTCCAAAGTAGGATATCCTTTCCACTTGATCAGGTACTGGCGGCAATTAGCAGAGCCTCTGTGAGAGAGTATAGCCTCAATTTTGTATTCTTCTTTGCCATCAATAAGATCTGGTGGCGTAGAGATAAAGTTTGGGCCATGCTCTGGTGTGGTCCGATAGGAAGATAAGAGAGAGGCGTGGAAAATGTTGTGGATGTGCCATGTGGGGGGTAACTTCAGTTGATACACTGTAAAGATCTATTCTACCTTGGGTGTGTAAGGTAGATCAGTAGAATGAGTAGTGGGTGTGATTAGTTCGACCCAATAAGGATTCTGGAGTAGCGGACGAGTGGGAGGAGAATGCCCAGGGCTTACTAACTCTCTAGGAAATGATTTATTGCAATCCCGGATCGTCCTGGAGCAGGCAGGCAGCGATTCGAGTTACCCGGCTTGAAAACGGTGTAGAAACGTGCAGAAGCATGAGTGGAATGTGGTGTACTTTAACCCGGGCGTGGTTTCTCGGTCGTGAAGATGAGTGACGGAAGCTAAGTACCATTTTAGGCATAGATACATGCATATACTATCGCTGGGAACTCCAAGCTACATACTAAGGTATTAAGTAACATACCGATATATGTAAGTTGAACCGGGTAAGTAACAGAACATCCGGCTGGTAAACCAGGATGTGACGGGTAAGTAGTTGAATACCGGGATGAAAGAGATGCAAGGGAAATAAGAAATAGTGACAAATAGACTTACCAACAGGAGGGCATGGACATAGAGGACGTGTATTGCAGGCTAGAGCGACGACAAGGGCGACCGGGTACTTGTACTACCGGGATGCGACGAATGCCGGTGCGACCAGTATACTGGCCGGTCAACCGGGATGTGATTGGGATGAGATGGATGCACTGGGATACCAACTGGTCAACCAGGAGACAACTGGGATATGACAAACAGATGGAATATGGTACCGGGTATAGTGCTGATGACTTGGTACTTGGGGTATAGATGTGCGAATCTGCTGTGACAGCTATACACATGCAGGGAATATCAGTTCCCTACATCCGATGGGGGCTTGAATACTGACTGTCCCCAGTCAGCGACCCGGATTACCTAAGCTTCCCGTTTGATGCATGTTTGACTCCGCTCGCACTATTCTCTCCTCATTCTCTTCATGGCTAACAAACTCGCCACCCTATTCAACAACGCTATCACCACTCCCATAGTCGTCGACCCAAAGACTCAAGCTCAGGACCTGTACAACCGGTGCCTTGAACGTATCCGCGCGGTTATCAAGGCGATCCCGGATGATAAGGAGGAGCTCATAGAAGAGCAGGAGGCATGGGCAATGGAGTGGTCGATGGCCTTGGTACGTTGATTGTACAATGCTCTTCTTGCGCCGCTAACTTCTACAGGACGAACTGGCGTCTGCGCAACAAGCCGTGAAAGACCTTGGACTCGCTCCTGAGCTATCAGTAGCGGACCTATCAGCGTTGTCCGAGGCCGGCACGATGTATGAGGCGTGGATGAAGCATTCCATGGATCCTGATACAAATGTGGGTGCGCAGCAGGACAATATACCAGCCGTCGACGTTGGACCTCAATCCCAGGACCCCTCTGCTGGCAGCGTGGCCAATGTTCCCCCAACCACTCAAACTACCTGGACCTCTCCATCCGTCGCTGAGTCTGCCACCAGTCACGTGGTCGAGGTTGTGATGTGGCCATCTAGGAAGGCAGCGAAGGTGCATTTTCTCACTATCTTATCGTTCTGAATTGAAAAATGATGCAGCGAGCCTGACCCATCGCTGAGGCCGGTGACGGAAGCAAAGAGGATCCAGACGAACCGGGCGTCTTCCGGCACGTTACCCTGTGTAGCGTGTGTGCTAAGGCCATCCTTCCTTGCCGTGGTTGGCCTGGGCGAGTCTGCAAGACTTGCGAACACCATAAAGAAAGGTGCGACAAAGCTACCAGTCAGGTCATCAAGGTTGCTCCGAAGGCTGCCAAGGTTGCTCCAGTGACGAAAGGTGCCGTTTCTTCCTCCCCACCCTTCCACACTTGTTTTTACACTTTTTCCTGTTCATCAGCCTGTCCCCGCTGTCAGCGTTCACCGGTTCCCGTCATACCCGACTCTGACGTCGAGATGCTGTCTCCTAAGGCAAAAGGCAAAACTAAGGCCGTTGTGCCGGTCGCATCCAGTTCTAAAGCTGCCATCACAGATGAAGTCGAGGACCAAATCCTCCACGTCAAGCAAGCGGCCTTCACATCGCAGGTTGCCATCAAGACAGCCGAGGTGGAGCAGGGGAAGTTGGTGCGTGAGCTGGCTGTGCTAAAGGCGATGCTGAGGAAGTAATGGTAGTGTTTTCGTATATATCTGCAATGTTTGAATGCATCCGTGTCCCGCCGTGTGCGCTCATCCCGGTTTGAGTCCGTTCGCTAGTCCTGTCCTCTGTCCATCCATGTCCTAACCTGTCGGGTCTGTCGTATACAATTATTAGTAGAGGAACGCCAAATAAGATAAAGAATAGGGTGAATGAAATCGATCGCGCTCTTCTCCACTCCAACACCTTAAGCCTACTCCGGCTGGTTTGAACTTTCTACTCCAATCCGCCTCTTTTGATGATTCTCTTCTATCCCTTCTAATGTTCCCTCTGCTTGTCCTCTAGAATCAATTGGCGTGACACCAAACGCACATTAGAAACCAATCAAAAGTCCAGTTCATGGTGTAAGTAGTGTGAGTGTAATATGAATGAATGCATTATGTATGTATCGGATGACTTTCTTCTTGTTGTATCGGCATATTGTCCATTTGGCGTTTGCTGTTTTATTGTTTTGTAATATATATAATCATTGTTCAGAGGCAAAAGGAAACTCAGGCTGACACCGGGATGAGAGGATCGTGAATGAGTCACCGGCCGAAACCCGGGGTAAAACAGATATCACCGGACTAATCCCGGGGTGGAATTCTATCGTACTGATGGTATATGTGACTGGTGATTGTAGGGGGGGTTGCGCTATTTTGAGTCGTTGAATTCCTGGTCTTCTTCTTTCCTCTGTTCATCATCTTCTCCTACTTGGTTGTCCAGTTCTTCGTCATCCTCTGCAATGAGTTCGGTGATCGGAATGGTAAGCCGGGCCCGGGCATGATACGGAATCAGCCGGTATGCCACGAATCGTAATCTGGACACCGTGCCATCTAGCTCCACTAATATGTAGGATCCTCTGGTCGTCTGGCGGACTACAACCATAGGACCCAGGTATCGAGGCGTCGTCTTGCGGTTTAGCTCCTTTTCGACCTTAGAATTGCGGACCAAGATCAGACTTCCGGGTTGGAAATCATGATCAATCATCCGATTCTTGTACGCGGTCTCAAAGTGCTTTACCGATGCATATTGCGCTTGCAAGACTCGTTCCCGGATTGAATCCAGGTCCTCCTGGCGTTTCTGCAATTTGCGGGATTGCCAGGCTATGAGCTCTGAGGTAGAGAAAGTGTCAGAATGTGGAATCGGGACCAAAAACATCGCCTCGGATAAATTGAAAGGGAAGAGCGGTTCAACACCATGTACCATATAATAGGGTGAGAGCCCTGTAGCTTTGGAAATGGTTACCCGTTCTGCCCAAAACACAGAATGCGCTGATTGATGCCAATGCACTTCCCCCGGGGTACTTTTCATGATGGCCTCCTGGACATCGAAATGACGTTGCTCCACGATCCCGTTAGCTTGGGAGTTGTAGGGGCTGATGCGGATATGGTGGATGTTGTACCGGGATGCGAGGAGATCTATGGCTTGTATGAAGGCGGGTCCATTGTCAGTGACTAATTCTGATACAGGACCCCATCGACAGAGGATATCCTCGAAGATGAAGGAAGCAATTCTGGTCGCTTTTTCAGCGCGCAGCATGCGCCATTCCGGATACCCGGTCAGTGCACAACGAGCATGAAGAATATACCAGTATCCACTGGCTCGCGGCATCAACATCGTATCAATATGAATCTTGTGAAATAAGCCTCCGACCAATGGTACTATTGGCGGAATATGGATCTTCCAGGTTTGCCGGACCTGACACTCGTGGCAAGTACGAATGTACCACTTGACATCGTCTACCAACATCGGCCACCAAAAGCGGAGGAGTAGGTGGGTACGGACTGTAAAAACGCCCTTGTGGCCGAGGCTATCATGGGCCTCTTTGATAAGCCTATAGCGTCGTTCCTCTGGAACAACTAGTTGATGTCGACCATGCGGCTCTTGCCGCCAGAGGCGACTATCAAGGAAGAAGAAAAAGCAAGCCGAATGAACAAAGGAAGAATATTCTCGATCGGATAGGCCCGCCGGACGCTCTTGCATATCAAGGAAATGACGAATCTGGTTCACCCGGTCCTCTTTAGCTTTTGCTTTATCGGACCGGGGAATAACAGTGTCAATAGAAGGAACCGGGTTAACGGAATCACTTCCGGAAGTGAGGACTAGAATGGGAGAGAAAAGCGCATAATTGGTAGGGTGGTGAAGGAGAATTGAACGAGGTGTATTGGGTATCACCGGTAATTTGTTCATATAATGCAAATGGCTCGGGATGCGGTCGTTTAGCAAGACAATTGAGAACAAATACACCACATCCAACCAATCATCAATGTCACCATCGGTACCTGGTGGGTCTTTATCCGATGGAGGCCTTTGGGACAATCCATCCGGGCCCGAATGACGATCTGCCGGGACATGGATAAGACAGAATTGGAAGAGAAGTATACCTGCGATCCATCTATTGATGGTTGCCTTTGGTTGAAGATCTGTTGTTGATCATGCCCTTCACATACTTGGCATCCATTTCAACTGTAAGGTTAGTAACTCCAAAGATAAATATCCGGACCGCACGAAGGGTGCGGGAGAGTCTGTATAACTCGAGCTTCGCCTGGGAATAGCAGCTCTCGACATTGGAAAGGGAAATAGACCCAAACCGGTTCGGATAGCATTTGCCATCATCCCCGGTCTGAGACAGAATATACCCGATGGCGATAATGGATGTATCGACCGCTAGTACAATCTCCCGGCCGCTCTGATAGTCCAAACGCCTAAGTGCTGGGGACTCAACGATCTCGTCCTTTAGACGTTGCATAGCCGTGCGATGTTTATCCTCCCATTCGAATGGGACCCCTTTTCAGGTGAGATGGACAAGCGGCTGGGTGATTGTGGCAAAATTACGGATGAAGATACGCACCACACCGCATGTGCCTAGGAAGCCGTGAACCTGCGTTAGGTTTTGGCATTCCGGCCGATCGCAAATTTTTTGTATTCAATCTTCATGAGGAATCCGGCCATCCAGTGTACACTTGTGCCCTACAATTGTTGCATCTGGAGCCGCTAGAACAAATTTCTTGGCTGATACTGTGATACTGAGAGTCCTGAATCGATATAGGATCTGGTTAATGACGATTAGGTGCTCCCAAATGAATCTATGAATCCCGTCATTACCCGGGATCGTCTCATATGAGCCGTCCGGACGCTGGTACTGGGTCTCTATGGTCTTGACTGGGATGTCGTTGATGAATGGGGCTGTATGGCGTGGGATCTCGTCTTGTAGGACAAAGCACATGTCGGCCTGGTAAATCTGTACTGCATTAGTATATCCCATTGGAATGGTCGTTAACCGGTGTGGGCCAAGTGGTGTGTTGAACGTGGTGAGGTCCCGGGAGTCCGGATGCAATGGGCATTGGTCATATCCTGCAAATAGATCCATCATACCATATACCGCATACCCTCTGAACGACTCTGCTAAATGCTCAACAAGCAGTGGTACCGATGCATCCCGGATGGTGACCACATTCAGTGGCTGCAGATCATGGACAAGGTGCAGACTCTTCCCGTCTTTCTTTAGGATGCAAAACCATCGGGATCTATAAGATGCAGTGGATGGTTCATAAACACCGGATGCAATCCGGTCCTTGACAATCTGTAGCACCTGATCGTAGATAGCTGGTGGGATCAGGATATTGCGGAGTACCCATGGAGTATGGGGGACTGTTGGGATTTTGACCAGAGGAAAGTATTGTTCGTCAAAGCGGCCTCGCTCCGTCGGGACCCAGGCAAATGCCATTTCATGAATTCGAACGATCCATCGTACTAGCTTCAGCTCTTCAGGCCAAAGCCAGTTTGCAGGGTCAAGATCCAGGGCGTCGGACCGGTCTTGAGTAAACCAGGTTCCTGGAACAAAGCCGGGAGGATGAATGGGTAGTTCTGGTAGACTGGCTAGCGGGTCGTCAGGTAAGCGTCGGGTCACTTGATATTCCTCTGTTAGAGGAGTTGAAACCACCCAGACCTTCTTTGCAACCGGCTTATATACGAGTGAATGGGTATTAGGGTCGAGGAAAAGTGTATGATGAAGGGCAGCAATGGAGTCCATATTGAGCTTGGTTTGCGTAGATGAGAGGAAGGAATAAGAAGATGATGGTATAAATGCAAGAGGGTATCTTGATGAAGCTAAGACGGTGTGGTGACTAGTCCATGCATCCATAATACGAGGCTGAGGAGTCTGAAATCTCGGAAAGGGGGAAATAGATTGCAGTGTAGGCTCTCCCCGGTCTCTTGGCAGATCATTGATACCTAAAAATCCATCTCGACTACGCTCTGGTGGTTTGAGCAGGCCATCCCCCTGCGGCAACGAGGGCAACCTTCCGTCCAAGGCTGGGTCGCTAACCGGTACTCCTTACCCGAATTTGGGTCTTGGAGCATTATCATCTGCTTTCCATCAGGATAATCGTCAGTTATTGCACTCATAAGACAGTGGAATGGTCTCCCGAGTAGGAGATCGAAATTGGCGCGTGCCAATACTTGCACCTGTAAGTGCACCTCATCCGGTCCAAGGTTGAGGACGAGGTCTTCTAGGACTCCAAGGGTGCTATCTGTGTTTGTATTTGCGGACGACATTGTCATCACATGATCCGATCGGATCAGTAGACCAAGTGACTCCCATACATGTTTCGGCATTGCTACAATTTTGGACCCCAAGTCTAGAACACAAGTTAGTTCTTTTCCAAATGGTCCTACCCTCGCTTCGATTGAGCATAGGGGCAGGCTATGATGCGCAACAATCTGCCCATCTTCATTATGGATAATGTGGTCGCCAAATTTGCACTCCACCCGGCCGGGATCACAACCAGATAATTCGTTGACCTGTACAAGGTTAGTGGATGAACCGGATGATGAAATTCGCTTAACCGCTGTCAGATCCCAGAAGTGCTTGTGGAAGTCCAGGCTGACAGCGATTAGGTCTTTTATTGGAACCGGGATCGAGACACCAAGTACATTATCGAGAACTCGTTTGGGTGCAGTCTCATCTTCTAAGGGGAATGAGTACCTATATTGCAATGAAGAGGAAGGGTTTGCATTAGTGTTCAATGGTTGAGGTACATTACTTCGGGGCGGGATGGTTGTAGCCACCGCCTCATTCCTCCGAGTCTCTATTGTCTGCGGGATACCGAAATGTGGTATATTTGGGGTTTGAGGTAGATTGGATGACTGTCCCATGCCATATTGCTGGTGTATCTCCGGTGACTCGATCTCTTCACTAACCGTTGCACTACGAGGGTCCGGTCTCTTAGGCATCAGTGGTACAGCTACCCCATCGAACCGGACTCGTTTTCCCTTGTTCCCGGGGCCCTGATCGGATTTGAAGGAAGCCCATGCATGGGCTAAATAAGGCTGGAAGTTTGGGTCAGCAACATTGTAAGATGTGGAAACTTGGGCCGTAGTCATGAAAGCAGTAGGGTCTACATATGTCCAGCACCACATCTCCTTCCGGGCATGACAAGGATAATATCCCAGCTGTCATATGTGGTGGGGAGTCTCTAGAACGATTAGCGGATGACAAGGATGTGGGAGGAAATGAGGCTGTTACTGCCGCCCTCTCTGCTTCCACCCGGTCTATGCAATCCTTGAGGCACTTGGTTCCGGGAATACGGGGAATCCGGCTACCGTCCGGGAAATAAAGCCGGCCATCGGCTCCTTTGACTACCTGACCAGTGTTGATGTATTCCTGGCAATGGGGGCACAAGCGGGTAAAGTGGCCAAGCTTGTCACAAAATGTGCAAGTCTTTGTAGGGGTATGTTGCCCTCCAAGGACGAACTCTTGCTTGATTGCCGGAGTCTGGAATGATGGAGGTGTCGTAGCCACTGGGGATGCATGCTGTGGTGTCTGGTATGCAGGCATGAAGGAAGGGGCAGATTCAGGTGCTAATGGGGAGGAGCGGAATACAGACCCAGTGAGGAGGAATTTGGTGGCTGCTGTGACGTCTGCGACTGGATATGGGTCTTCGGGATGGATATCCGACTTCACAATCGATAACCGGTGGTGGATGCGGTCTTCCAGTGGCGCCGGGAAGCCTTCCAGGAAGAGGAGGTCTCTCTCCGAGTCCGCCAGTTTTTGGGCTGTGATGAGGTGTGTTGAAATTTTCATAAATTTGCGGCTGTACTCCCCCAGGTCATCCTGACTACGCATCGACTTAGCCTTGTATTCCTTGACTAGATACTGCAAGTCCGCTCTGCAGAAACAATTGCTCCCCTCACAACCTGGATATTAGGCCTTGACTGCCGTGACGAACACATTCCAGTCTACTGGGTTAGCTGTTGTCTCTGGTAACATCTCCCAAACCTCAGCCTCTTCCAGGTCTGCATATCACAATGCAGCCTTAATTTTTCCTGCTTCGTCAAGACCTGCCGCTGTTCCTAAGAACTCGATATTTTCTAAATAACAGGGGAGGAGGGATGGAGTCTTCCCATCAAAGTGGGGCGCGTTCTGGGTTCCACGAAGGGGCATTTGCATAAGGTTCTGGTTTGCCATTGGAGGAGATGGGTTTAGCAAAGGGTGGTTCGGAGTCGAGGATCCCACGTCTGGTTCTCCTTCTGAGGATGAGAGCTGCGATTCATTGAGTAGGAATGAAAGTCCGCCCGAGTCTGACGAATCCGATGGTACAGAATATTTTTGCGGTCTAGGACTTGAATGGATCGGGTGAATGCTTCACTGGGATGATGAGACCGGTGTTAGTGTTGATAGGGATGAGCTTGTCGATGAACAAGGTCTGGTTGAGATACGTGGTGATGAGTGTGTAAAGGCTCCTGGCAGGCGGAATGCGTCAAACGACGGTTGCTCAAGGTTATCACCGGAGATATTTCCTGATATGGAAGTGGAGTCGGCTTGATGATAAGGGAGGCTGTGACTCGGAAGTGATATCGACCTATCAGGTGACGGATAACGGAATGTTCCAGGTATCCTTGGCTCAACAAGGTCAGATAAGATATTTAAACTGTCAGGGTTAGTTTCTGGAGCGTCGGATACCCAAGGTAATGACCCTGCTTGTTCTGTAATGTCAGCTTCTAGTGGATAGAAAAAATTTGAGTCTTCGGTAATGTCAATATTACGAAAATGGCCAAGTAGTTCTTGGAGTTCTTGGCGTTGGGGAGTCGGCCTGAGGGTCCTCCTTGTCAACTCAACAGAATTCCTCGCAGTGGGCTCCAGTTGTAAAGATCCGTTCTACCTTGGGTGTGTAAGGTAGATCAGTAGGATGAGTAGTGGGTGCGATTAGTTCGACCCAATATGGAATCTGGAGTAGCGGACGAGTGGGAGGAGAATGCCCAGGGCTTACTAACTCTCTAGGAAATGATTTATTGCAATCCCGGATCATCCTGGAGCAGGCAGGCAGCGATTCGAGTTACCCGGCTTGAAAACAGCATAGAAACGTGTGGAAGCGTGAGCGGAATGTGGTGTACTTTAACCCGGGCACGGTTTCTCGGTTGTGAAGATGAGTGACGGAAGCTAAGTACCATTTTAGGCATAGATACATGCATATACTATCGCTGGGAACTCCCAGCTACTAAGGTATTAAGTAACATACTGATATAAGTCGAACCGGGTAAGTAAGAGAACATCCAGTCGGTAAACCGGGATGTGATGGGTGAGTAGTTGAATACCAGGATGAAAGAGATGCAAGGGAAATAAGAAATAGTGACAAATAGACTTACCAACAGGAGGGCATGGACATAGAGGATGCGTATTGCAGGCTAGAGTGACGACAAGGGTGACCGGGTACTTGTACTACCGGGATGCGATGAATGCCGGTGTGACTGGTATACTGGCCGGTCAAGCGGGATGTGATCGGGATGAGATGGATGCACTGGGATACCAACCGGTCAACTGGGAGACAACTGGGATGCGACAAACAGATGGAATATGGTACCGGGTATAGTGCTGATGACTTGGTACTTGGGGTATAGATGTGCGAATGTGCTGTGACGGCTATACACATGCAGGGAATATCAGTTCCCTACAACGCCACAGGGGAGAGTATCTTAGTGATTTCAAAAGGTCCTTCCCTTTTTGGGGCAAGCTTTCATGACAGGTATCTGAGTTTAAGGTTTGTGGCTTCAAGCCAGACCTTATCTCCAGCCTTCCATGGCGTGAACTTGGTGGTAAGTCTTTCCTTCATAAGGCATTGAGTGGTGGAATGAGCAGCCAGTGCTTCTTTCCATGCCTCAGCAAGGGTGGTAAGATGTTCTTCCACAGAGGGAATGAAAGACTTTCCTAATGGGGGGTAAGCTCTAGGTTCATACCCCATCATGAGGTAGTATGGCGATTGGTGGGTGGAAGAATGTGCTGCAGAGTTGTGAGAGAATTCTGCAGTAGGAAGTAAGGTACTCCAGGTACCAAGGTGTCCTTGGCAAAAGATCCGAAGATAAACTTCGAGCTCCTGATTGGCTCTCTCAGTTTGGCCATCAGTCTGTGGGTGGTATGCAGAGGAGAGTTTTATATCATACTGGAGGAGTCTAGTCAGTTCCTTAGCAAAGGAGGAGGCAAACTGCAGTCCTCTATCAGAGATGCAGGAGTCATAAAGTCCGAACCTAGGGAAGATGTGCTGGAAAAAGAGTGACGCTACACCAGCAGTGGAGATATTTTTGTTGCAAGGGAGGAGGATTACCCCCTTCGTAAGGCCATGGTTGACCACGACCAGGATTGAGTCAAAGGCATTAGAAAGAGGGAGATCTGTGATGAGGTCCATAGAGATCTGTTGGAAGGGATGCACAGCAGAGGTGGAGAGAGGTGAAAGAGGTGGCACAGTGGGATGGGTATTTTTCTTGGAAGCTTGGCAAACCGCACATCCGGAAATGAAGTGAGAGAGAAAGGAGTGCATGCTGGGCCACCAATAGTCTCTGGAGAGGCAAGCAGAAGTGCGAAAAGGCCTTCATGGCCCCCACTGGGAGAGGAGTGAAGAGATGAGACAAGCTCATGACGCGCCTCAGGGGGAATAAAAAAACGTCCTTTGTAATAAAGGTGCAGGGCGTCATAATGCCAATCTGCAAGAGAAGAGCGAGGGAAGAGGAGGAGAGACTTCTCTATAGCGTGTACCACTTCAAGTACAAGTGGGTCAGTAGCAGGGGAGCCAGCAATCTTGGAGCTAAGTGCGAGGTTGAGTGCAGAGATGATTTCTGGGGTGGAGAGGATGGGGTGAATATTGTCAGAGGACGTATCTACATCATGACAATGGGATAATGTGTCTGCAGGGGTCATAGCAGTACTTGGGAGGACAGTCCAAAGGAGATGGTATTCCTGAAGGAAAAGACTCCAGCAGGCTTGACGACACGAAAGTTTCTGTGGTGCTTTTATGAAAGAAAGGTTCTTGTGATTAGTGAAGATGGTGACAGCATGCTCTGTTTCCATGAGGTATTGTCGCCATTCTTCCAAGGCATCGATGACAGCTAGGAGTTCTCGACCATAGATGTCATAGTTCCATTTAGCGTCATTAAGGGTGCAAGAATAGTAGGTGCACGGATTGGAGTCTCCATTGATATCTTTTTGCATAAGGATAGCTCCAACAGCTATGAGAGATACATCTGTCATGAGGAAGAAGAGTTTAGTGGTGTTGGGAAGAATGAGAACAGGAGCAGAGGAGAAGATCTCTTTGAGGTGAAGGAATGCAGTTTGTTGGGCGTCATGCCAGATCCAAGGTTGGGTAGTCTTTGTAAGGAGGTTTAATGGGGCAGCTATGTCGGCAAAGTTAGGTATAAACTTTCAGTAGAAGTTGCAAAATCCAAGGAATGAGCGAACAGCCTTGATAGTAGATGGGGGTTGCCATTTTGCGATGGTGGAGAGCTTGCCAGGGTCCATGCATACTTGTCTGTTTCCTACGATGATACCTAGGTACTCAATCTCTAGAGCATCAAAGGTACATTTGGAGAGTTTGAGCATAAGCCCATGTTCTCAAAGGCATGCTAGGACTCTGCAGGTGTGATCAACATGATCAGAAAGGGTAGAGGAATGGACTCCAAGATCATCCATGAAGATCTCAAGCCATCCTTCTGGGGTGATATCTCGAAAGACCCAGTTCATAAAGGCTTGAAAAGTAGGCAGTGAGTTACATTGCCCAAAGAACATGACAGTGGGTTCATATAAGCCAAGAGGAGTGATGAACGCAGCTTTCCACTGGTCTTCTTCATGAATGTGGATGTTGTTGTACCCCCAATGAATGTCGAACTTGGAGAAGTACTTTGAGTGCTTCATTCGATCGATGAGGTCAGAAACGAGGGGGAGCAGGTAAGTGTTCTTGATAGTATGTTCATTCAGATACCTGTAATCCTGGCAGAGATGAAGTGAACCATCTTTTTTTGGAACAAAGAAGAGGGGAGAAGCTTGAGGCGATTTGGACTCAACAATGTGTCCAGTGTGGAGATGTTCTTCAACAAAAGCTCTACAAGCTTCCATTTTGGCAGGGTTCAAGGCGTAGGCTTTTGCTTGTTTCAGGACAAAAGAGTCTTTTAGTTCAATAATATGATCATAAGGGCGATGTGGGGGAAGGGCATCATGGTTCTTTTCTTCAAAGACATCGGAGAATTCAGCATATTGTTCAGGAAGGGTAACATCCTGTTTGATGTTTTGTTGGGCAATTTCAGTGGTGATGGTGGTTTTGCATATGGTTTCTGCAGAAAGCCAAACATTTCTATCGTGAAGATCTAATTCAATGTTTCTGTTGGAATCCAGACCTAGCCATCGGAGGAGGTATCATTCAGAGGTATTGTCGTGCATGGGAAGGGGGTCACTAGGGAATGAAAGGGTTCTGTTCTTCCAGTCGATGGTAGGATTTCAATCAGCAAGCCAGTTCATTCCTAGAATGATCTGAGGTCTCCCAAGGCCAATGATCATGAAGCAGAGAACTTCCATTCGTTCAGGGAAAATGACAGTGGTGTTGGAGTGGAAGCAGATTGTGCCAGTCTGATTGGCAGTTCCATCAACATTCAGGGCTTGTACCAGTTCGGCAAGAGAGTGGAAGGGAAGGCCAAGTCTTTTGGCTAGTCAATGGTTGATGAATGTCCCAGTGGCTCTGCAGTCAATAAGTGCGGTGGTATTGACAGTTTTTGCTCCATGAGAGAGTTTAATGCGAATATGAATAGATTTTTCAGATTCGGATGATAATGTTACATGGGCGATGTTATGGAGAGGTAGCATTGACTCATCTCTCCTTCTCAAAAATCCTCGGTTACTTCAGTAATGGAGGTGATGGATTCCTGGACAGGTTCAAAACTCTGTTTCAACTCCTGGAGGATTTGCTCAGAGGTCTTTCCTCTGGTGGTGAGGGAGTTAATATATTGTATCAGGTCATTGTTGGGCTGTGTCTGCACAGCGCGAATCCTATTGGGGTTGCGAGGGGGGCGAGGTGGTGGAGAAGAGGTCGACTGATTGGGGTGGTTCCTAGTGGAACAGCCACTTCGTTTACAAATGAAGCATAGCTTGTTGTCCAAGCATCGCTTCTGCTCATCTGGGGACAAATCCAGTGCATCAATATCCATGGCATTGGGGTCCCTAGTAGGGGTATGAGGGGTGAAGGATCTCTGAGGAAAGGTGCGAGCAGGGATGGTCTTGGTAGTGGTGGTGACTCTGGGAGCCATTTGAATTCAATTGGCTTCAAATTGCTCGACCTCAGAGTACTAGTCCGAGATCTTCTTTGGCATGGTTTCCAGTCCAGCCATCCTGGCACGATGGTACTGGTGCAGGCCTTGTTCAAAAAGGCCAATGAGGGTGAGGTTGTTGGTGAGGGCAGCTATGGTAGACAAGATACGGAATTCAGAGATGTATTTGTGCAGATTGGAGATAGTATTTTGTCGCAAAGCAACAAGCTTCTTCATGGCATCTGCAGAGGAATCTACAAGCTTGAAAGCTACCTGGAAGGCTTCCTTGAATGCCTTGTACGTTCCAAAGGAAGAGGGAGACTTGTTCATAGCTTCTTGGCAGATAACAGTAGCCCAGGCAAGGGCAGAGTCTTTCTTCATATAAGAGAGAGCAAAAGCGATTTGTCAATCGTTGGAGGTATAGATCTCTTTGTTGATCAGCAGGTAGATATCTACTGAGAGAATCCAGGACTCAGCAGAGGAGGAATCTCCATCATAGTCGGCAGGGACGCCGATCTTGATTTCAGTAGGCTTGGAAGACATGTCTTCATCAAAGTCTCCATTATCAGAAGGATCTGGGGAAGGAGGGCGATGAGGCAGTTGTAAATGGAACGGTTGGACAGGTACAACAGGTGTTGGGGCAGTATAGGCTGAAAGCAGGAGAGCAGCAGAAGTCTTGTGCTCAGGATGACATACTATTTGCGGGATAGATGCAGCCCAAGGATCAGAAGAACTTCCAGGTCCGATGGCAGGTTCAGGTTCTTCGACTTTGATGGGTTCAGGCTCAGGAGGTTCTCCTCTAGCAATGGATCTGCGAATGGCTTGTTCAAGTAAAGCGTTTCGGTGACGTGGTATTTCAGGGGGTTGGTTTGGGTTAGGCGACCCAGAGATTCTTCTTGGCGACAATGTATTTGATAAGGGGGTTCCCTACTCCACTGTCAGGAGGGGAATGGGGAAAGCTAAACCTTTTGTTATGGAGCACGTCCTTCTGGGCTGCAGATGGCAAGAGCTCTTTGTGAGGAGGCACTCACAAAGAGGCACAACGTCTCACAATGAGCTAAGAGGCAAGAAGGAACAGTTGAGGTGACTGTTCAGGCAAGGACAAGTCCAGATCAGAGGAGGTGGAATTGCGCAGGTTTAGCTTGGGTTTTACAAGCGAAGTACTAGTTACTTATATACCCAGGAGAGATGCGCATGGACCAAGATAAGGGTAGGCATAGAAGACAATAGAAAGAGGAAGAAAGTGAGAGAACTACTGCGGGTGGCTATGAGGATCACGACAGCGTGTGAGAGAACACTGTTAGGAGGTAATTGTCCAAAGAGGAAAGGATTACAAGACATAGAGCAAATAGGAAGATGGAGATTCAAAGATGATCATGAAGTGAATGTACTTCTCATGAGGAAAAGGATAGCGGAAAGGAACACAAATGGTAAAAAGGAAAAGATGTGGTATTAAGGATAAAATTGTAACAATTACAGGTATCTCAATGGGCATATGGTCAAAAATGCCTATCCTCTACCACTGATCTCTGACCTCATGGATAAGCTAAAAGGATCCAAATATTTCATCAAGTTCAATGTGCAGTGGAGATATACATAACAACATCCTCGTCTGACTAGAAGACTGATGGAAAGTGGCATTTGTCACCCTGCTTGGATTATTCGAACCCATGGTAATGTTCTTTGGGTTATGCAACTCACCGGCAACCTTTCAGGCTTTCATGAACCATTCGTTCAGAGACTACATTGCTCAAGGATGGGTAATCATTTATATGGACAATATACTGATCCATTCCACAGATCTTCACACTCACCACAACAGGACAAAGAAGGTCCTACAGCAACTTAGGGAACTCCACCTTTCCCTGAAAATTTCCAAGTGTACGTTCAATGCCCCAGAAGTAGAATACTTGGGCATGGTAGTTGGAGAAGGAGTTGTCAAGATGGACCCCACCAAGCTCTCCGCCATCATGAGTTGGATTGCACCACAATCAGTAAAGGCTGTTTGTTCATTCATTGGGTTCTGTAACTTCTATAGGAAGTTTATCCCAAACTTTTCTGCCACAGCTGCCCCACTACACCTCCTCACCAAGACAAAGCAACCTTGGGCATGGGGAGAGACTCAAGAAGCGGCATTCCAGATCTTGAAAAAAGTTTTCACCCAAGCACCCGTCCTCATGCTCCCTGACACTGACAAACCCTTCACATTAATGACCAATACCTCTCTCACCACAGTGGGAGCTGTCTTGATGCAGGCTGATGGTAACAGTGATCTGCATCTGGTAGCATATTTCTCTTCCACCCTTGCACCCATGGAAAGAAACTATGACATTTTTGACAGGGAACTACTAGCAGTCATTGAAGCATTGGAAGAATGGAGACAGTACCTCAGAGGTACCAAGTATCCAGTAACTATCATGATGGACCACAAAAATCTTTCATATATGTGTTCTCCCCAGAATCTCTCATGACAGCAGGCTTAATGGAGCCTTTTTCTACAGGACTTCAACATAGTTTGGCAGGTCGCCCCAGGGTCCCAGATGGGACCAGCCGACACACTCTCACGCAAGGACAACATAGACACTTTGGATGACAACAAGTTGACGACGATTATTCTGGTTGACGTGTCTCTCCATGAGTACC
>JBBPKI010000739.1:0-18507 GCA_038089155.1 Nevesoporus exiguus
CGCACGACGTTACTTACCAAGAATGAAGCTCCTGTCTCAGAGTCTGGCATACTGACAAAGATCATCACGTACGAGCCCGGACCCCTCGGCGAAGTGGGACGGGCTGATCAAGGTGCGCTATTTAAGCAATTGACGCATTTATTTATGTGGCCTGATAGGCCAGGCACTTATGAACGGAAATAGGGCCTTGTACAGTCAACTGTCTCATAATGCATAACGTCGGGAAGTTCCTCTGGCCATGCACTATGATATGATATTATCATGTTAGCATTTTGGTGGTAGTTGCTACTTCATCCCAGCATCTCCTTGTGCATTATGAGATAGTCGACTGTAGTGAAACGAATAGTGAGTCAGTCCGAGTTTCAAGGCCCCAGGGCACGGTATTTCATGGTAAGTACAGTAGTAATAAACATGCCCTCGGCGACTAACCTTGGCCTAAAGGAGTCACAGATATCTGTACAGATGCATTCCGAACATACATACTCGAGTGTCATACAAAGCAGCCGAGGAATCCTATTCCACAACACAGTTTTCCTTGAGGAAATCCCTTACGAATGGAGGTACAGAATCAGGCAAGACCGTCGATTCAACTGAACAGTAGGTGTAGCGCGTACGCCGTCAATGCGGTCATCGTGACGAACATGAGAATATACTGTGGAATGAGGAACACCGAGAGATGCTGCGCGTTGCCCGTTCCAGAGTAGACTTGGGTCAAGATGACCTAGGAACGTCCCAAGGAGCGTCGGACATCGTGGTCAGAATGGATAACATCTACGAAACCGCTTACCTGGGTTGTCGCCGTCGGAACGCAGGACATGATGCTGCGGTTGACCTCGACAGGGGCTCATGACCGATAAAGGGATGATGACGTACATGCAAACGAACTGTAGCACCTTATCGTTGGCGTTCAACAATCCAGTTCGGGTTAATCCTTGAGTGACGAGTACGCCAAGGATGGGCATGAGGACCAATCGTCCAGTGGCCAATGCGCCGACAGCTCCGAGTGGAAGGGACCGAAGACGACCACCTGGAATCTCCAACCTTGCCAGCGCAGAACCAAGAGTCATTAGTCCTAATGGGACTGAGGCGTTCCCAATAAACGTTATCGTGTTTAATATGATCGCAAGTGGAGGCTGGCCGTCCGGCGCGGGTGGCATATTCACCCCTGAAATATCAGGGACAAATAATGCTTTGAGAACAGGGATGACAGAGATGATAAGTCCCAAGATGATAGAGGCGGAACAAGGCGAAATGAGCGTTTGAACGAAACTTAATCCGAAGCGAGCGAGGCGGCAAAGGGGAGTAGTAGTCGATTTACTTTCCGTTTCTGCGGCTTCGGTGGTGTGTTGGACAACCGTCGTAACGGCAGAAGTAGGGTCATCATGTAGGCCATAGGGCAGATTTGGAGGACCCGCCAGAATGTGTGGCGAAGGTACCCCCTTCTCGTTATCGTAGTGGCTGTCCTCGGCCCGTGATTTCCGTTGACAAAAAAGCCCCTTGAATGAGATGACAAACCGCTCGGTGGCTGCACCAATGTTCTTCTGTTTGGTTTTTAACTGCTCTTGTACGTCTTCGTCGACAACATCTGGTCCCTGGAAATCCATTGCCACCAAATTGGCGCCACCTAGTGGAAAGAGTGTAATCTGCGGGACAGTGGTACTTCATGTAGAACGAAAGAAATCAGACACAGACATACCACGAATACAAGAATAAAGACGGCGATATAGGCGACCGCTAAATTCTCATCCGGTGTACCATTGAATGGAGCGGAAGCCATAAGGCTCATAGCGACAGACGTTGCTATATCAAGTACATCATTCACGAGGACGTGGATGTGACAGCGAACCAAGACTCACGAATGTCCCCAACATTACCCAATCCACCGGCCAACAGAATTCCATAACGAAAGCGATGTGGAACCCAGAATACTTGCTTGATTGTCCAAGATATTACGATGCCGATTGCTTCGTATGATAGCGCAATAAAAACAAGAGGGCCTGGAGAGAGCTGTGGTAGGTGCTGTTGTTGTTCGGAAACAAGGCGCTCACTCACCAAATGCGCCAACGTTGGAAGAATTGAAGGACGGGACAATTCTGGAGAACATGAGGCTTGGAAAAGTGACGTTCTTTTCCGTTGAGCGCTCTCCTACTTTTGTGTGGGTAGCGTGACTTACGATTATCACGTGTCCGGCGCTCCGGGCGGCCGCAGGGGGGAAAAGCCCCACCTTTGTGACGATGAAGCCCGCCGCGGTGCACAGAAACCTGTCCTGATGTGTTAACGGTGAGAACGAGAGGATGTAGATCGATAGTACGCACAAGCGGATGAGTGGCTGAGACGACACCCAGATGAGTTCGCTGGCAGGAATCATGGATGAAACTTAGGGTGCGCTGAAACCTGGGGCGAGAAGTCGACATTTAAATACTATACGGGAGGAGTACGGCATCATCGACCAATATACTATTGATAGTGACGAACCTTTGATCGACATGGGAATTTTATTTGCTCTGAATGGTCGCAACCAACTCAGAAATCCTAGTTCGGACAGCAAAGGCACCTAGAAGAAATCTGCGGAGACATACATGGTCGGAAGTAACTTCAATTGCAGGCTAGAAAGGTAGAGCAGTCGGACCTGGACTCGTTTTACCTTTCCCTTTCATGTACACCTAGGTCATCAGGCAAGGTGCTTTGAGTTCGTTGCTAGTTTTAGGTCTCTTCGAAATCGTACTGCAGCTATGCAATGAGCTCAGCCTGTACTATGCGTGACAGTTTAGTTTTCCACGGACAAGGGTGCCTCGGTGGAAATATGCTGAATCGGATAACATGTCGAGCGTATTTGCCTGCTACGTACATGCAGCCTTTATCAAGTTTTCAGTGGCGTGTCACCATATAAGGTCAGGTGAGTTAGGGTTATTTATGTAAGCAAATGGCTCTACACACTATTTATTGTCGGTTCCAACAAACGCTGCTTTGGTGGTCACGTTCACAGACACGTACAGGCCAGCGAGACCCCAATAGGCAGGTGACAGTCAAGTATGAAACCGCTGCCGTAGACCATTCATCCTTCCTGGAATGCACTGAACCGTTACGATGCTTGAATACCTGTCAGTGAAGATACAGAAAAATGATGGCAGGGGATGCGCACACGACCTGCCAAGCCGTGTACGGTTGCAGTCTTGAGGCGTACGAGGGCTTTCTCCTATCAAAATTATTGCGTGAGCAAGCCGATGTAGAATCGGGGGTAAGTGACGCTGATCCCGAACCAAGTAGCCGGGCCACAAGTGCTGGAGGACTAGGTGAAAGCCGTCCCGAGGTTGCTATCTATGGCCGTGAATGCCAAGAGTGAAATACAGGCACAAAACGCGACGAAGGCCCATCTGGTAATCCGGCGCAGGATGTCTTCATGATAGAGGGAGCTTGGAGAAGCTAAATGAATCCGAAGTCAGCACCGTGCGAACATGTGCACAGTAGTAGCTGACCGCTACCTAACCCACGGAATGCAATGTGAAGTTATGTACGAATCTGCCAATTCGACATGCATGGCGAGAGGTGATGACAGGCTCTACTAATGGTAGATGCTGTATGATATGATTTGCGCGTTGGGCTTACTAGACAGCCAAGACCCACAAAGATCTGCGCTAAAGATACTTACGGACCCTACTACGGATTCTTGCAATTAGGATACGGTGACCCAAGTTGCCGTTACTAGTGTGCCGGCTGCGAGCCGGGTTGTGTTGTTCCGAGTCCCGACTGCCAATTGTTCTGGGCACATGTCACGTGGGACTAGCATCGATACGTGGGCTTTCTGCAACGCGCTGCACGCTGACTAGAACAGCAACTTGAGAAGGACCTCAAAAGTCGTCCGCTGACTCCGGCCACGACTAAGCGCAACAACTTTCGAGACACCAGCTAGCGAAACGACAGGGCTGGTTTGGTGGCGATGTCTGTATACGGCAGCCCCTCCGTCCTCAGCGTTCGGACGTCAGGTGCGTTCTTGCGTATCTCGCGCTCGACCAGCTTTGATGCCCATTATTGAATCATAGCAGGTGCGGTAGAGCCTTTGCAGCAGGTTAGACTGCTCTCAGCCCTCCGCAGTGGTATGTAGTAACACGATATAGCAAACTCCAGCCCCGCTGACAAACGCCTTCTTAGGCGACCCCGCTCTCATTCATCCCTTTCTAACCGAAATCGGCAAGGAGAAACAGAATTCAACTGACAGTGACCTGAACACAGGCGCTGCAGCTTTGCATCTCGCCATTCGTTGTGCCTCTAGTGTGTGCTGTATTATCTGTTTGAAAACGTCATTTAGTCTGATGGATTCATCCGTAGTGGAGACAGTACAATTGCTCTTGTCGCACAGGGCTATTTCACTAAACGGTACACATCCGCCTGGGAGTGGTACTACTGCCCTTCACCTCGCGGCATCGCTTGGGCGTACCGAAATCGTGTCTCTTCTCCTCGATCAGCCAGGAATAGATGACACCCTTCGCGATAGCCAAGGACGTACATGCAGAGATGTGGCAAAAGGGAAGGAAATCATTCAAGTCTTACAAGGTGGGCTAGCTGGTTCTACTCTTTCGTCCATCTTTCATCTTTTCCAGATTCGCGCTCCTTTTTGAGTGCTTCATACAGATCATTGCTGCACTCATACGCATTGTCTCCTTTCAACGCTCAGCCGAGCGAAGCATTCGCATCCCTCTTGGAATCACCACGCGCTAAGGGAGTTGATCTTTCCTATCTTGACGACACGACAGGAGCCTCGATTCTACACGAAGCGGCGCGTCGGAAGGACTTGAGGCTGATCGAACTTGCCGTGCGTGCGGGAGCAGATGTGTTTGTGCGAGATCGGAGAGGAAAGATGGCCTACGATGGGTTGGGAAAGGATGATCGCGTGAGAGTATTCTTACGCCAATGTAAGCCCCTTTCTACTTTTTTTGAGCCACCTCTAAAGAACTGTAGTCGCAAATCATGACCAGTCATTAATTGATATGCCGATCTCCGAGCCACCTGTCTTAAAAGGATACTTGAACAAGTACACAAACGTTGCCAGGGGGTACGGCACCCGATGGTTTGTACTCAAAGATGGCGTTCTCTCATGTTAGTATCGACATATTGTCGCCATGGGTTAGCTCTGACACGGCCCTTGGCAGACTATAGACACCAAGAGGACGAGGAGATTGCTAGTAGAGGCACGATTTCGATGAAGATGGCAATTCTTAAAACTGGTACAGGCAACGAGAAGACGCGTTTCGAGATTTCCTCCGCACCTGGACGTGGTCATACAACAGGGGTACAGAAATGGTACATGCGAGCAAACCACCCCGTTGAGGCTGCGCGGTGGACACAAGCAATCAGCAGAAGTATAGAGTGGTACCGACACGAAGCGGATAAAAGCCTAGGAGGCCGGCGGAGCATAGAGAGTGACAGGAGTGGCTTGCGGCCAGCGAAGATCAGGACTAGCTTTCAGTCGGGGGTATCTGCAATAAGAGAACTCGGAACATATAGCCTGCGGGGAGAGCAAGCATCTCTAGCAGGCACAGTGGAGGAGGACGCGCTAATGGTTGGTAGCATCTCTAAAGACAGCATCCACGTTCCTGATGAGGAAGATGAAGTCGTTGCAAATCGACATGACAGTTCGGCAGCGTCTGAAGTAACGCAGAGTCAGCCTCCCCACGGCAGCACTTTTGACTTGCACGGGAACTCAGTTGCAGCACAGATGGACCTTACCGCACAGCTTCTCGCAGGACTGCCCTTACCGTCGGATGCACCGCTACGCACGCAAGAACTCCGAGAAGCCTTGAAAGAGTCTTTCATCGCGGTCCAGTCGATGATAAACGAATACCTCCAGATGGCAAAGGAGAGGGAAGAGTGGTGGAAGTCGCAACTCCAACGAGAGCGCGAACGACAAATAATATGGGAGGAAAGTTTGCAGACGGTTGTTCGCGAGGGAGAAGCGCTCGAAAGAGAACTTCGAGCTCGTTCCCGCAAGCGTGGAAGCAGACTTGTCGATGCTGGGGTGCAGGACGCCGGATCTGCGACAGTGAGGCAACGACCCATCTCCTTAGCCCCTACGTCGCCTGCCGTGCCTTCGGCTCAAGCCTCCACTTACTTCACAGCAGTAGAAACGCCTCCTGTCTCGTTGGCTCCAATCGTTACCGCCGATGTTCCTGAAGTTCCTATCCTCTCAACCCCTACTCAGTGTCGTATATCGCAGCTAGCGTCGCCAGCTCCCCTCGGAGTGAACGAGGCTGAAGGCTTTCATGATACAGATGAAGAAGATGAATTTTTCGATGCTATCGAGTCGGGTAATCTCCCAAATCTCGTTGTCAGCGAGCTTCTCACCAGTCCCACGCACTCCGTAACTTCGTTGCCACTTGTCATCAACCTAGAGCCTTTCTTAGGGTATAAATGTCTGAGAACCGAGCTACCTATTGGGAGAGACAACAGACCGTCTACCAGTCTTTGGTCCGTCTTGAAGCACAGCATTGGAAAGGACTTGACGAAAATTACTTTTCCTGTATTTTTCAACGAACCCACCAGCATGTTGCAACGAATGGTAGGTAGATATATTCTTGTGGTATTCAGCGAACTCATTTAGTCGGTAGGCTGAAGACATGGAGTTTTCCGAGTGTCGTGAGTGTTTCAATTGATTAATAATTTCATTCGTTAATACATCCATCTGCAGTCGACGTAGCTGTCCGAGAGGAGGATCCTCACCGACGTATTGCATTCGTTGCTGCTTTTGCTATGTCTAATTATTCATCAACTATTGGACGTATAGCAAAACCATTCAACCCTATGCTTGTGAGCAAGGTCATTTAAATTTTGCAAAGAAAATGACTCACACTTCCTCAAGAATGAAACATTTGAGTACGTGAGACTAGACAAAGAGTATCGGTATATGTCCGAACAAGTCAGCCATCACCCTCCAATCTCTGCTTGCTGGGCAGAATCTCCCAATTGGCATTATTACGGCGAGGTATGCTTTGATACTGGACGGATCAACAAGGTTTGACCGTGGTGTAGGTCGATGCTCAAAATAGGTTCATGGGAAAGTCGTTCGAGATTCGGCCCACCGGCGTTGCCCATGCAGAACTTCTGCTGCCAGAAGACTGGGCACCAAATTACCCCAAAGCGACGACCGTCGGTGGGGAGAGAAAGGTGGTGGAGCACTACTCGTGGAAAAAAGTTACCACCAACGTTTCTGGCTTTATTCTGGGGTCTCCTACCATTGACCACTATGGTGACATGATTGTCAGTTACCCATGTCATTTTGCGCCAAATTTTACTAAGCTTTGCATGTAGGTCACGAACCATCGCACTGGAGATCGATGCATTCTAACGTTTAAACCTCGAGGGTGGCGAGGCAAAGATGCATACGAGATTTCTGGATCCGTTAGCAACTCGGATGGCGAGATCACCTATGAGATAGCCGGTCGCTGGAATAGCCAGCTCATCTGTCGCGCAATTGGTACTGGCAGTGGATATCTGCATCCTGACGCGACAGTCAGTGGCCCAGCATCGCCAAATTACATGGCGGAGTATATCCTACTGTGGAGAAACTCTGAAAAGCCGCCAGCGCCATTCAACCTCACACCGTTTGCGATCTCGCTTAACGACTGTCCAGAGGACACTCTTAAACCGTTCCTGTGTCCTACCGATTGTCGACTTCGGCCTGACCAACGCGCGTTCGAGATGGGAAAGTATGAACGTGCGAACGAGCTAAAGCAAAAGCAAGAAGAGAAGCAAAGGGCCACGCGTCGTGCGAGGGAGGATGGCAGGTTACCGTCCCATCGACCGAGATGGTTCACCGCGGAGACGGATGGGGATACGGGGGAGCGCGTATGGACCCCCTCTCGCGTGGGCAATACATTGGAGTATTGGGTAGAGCGGGAAAGGGTGTGGAAAGAGGGGGAAGAGGGGGCCGAGGGAGTCTGGAAGGATGTAGATCCCATCTTCATCGAGGACATACCTTAGGGAACCGATATCACGAACGCGACGAATTGGCATGTCAAATAGATACTTATCACACCGGGAGAGTAGACTAGATTTGATTATAGTAGTAATACACGCTATAAGTTACTTACGATAAGTACCTTGGTCAAGAGTCGGAGTTATAGGCTCACGCTTGACCGAGTGGGCAAGTTACGGCTCTAGGTCTTCCCCCTGTCCCCTCAATCACTCAGTAACTTCGTGATTAGCAACACCATACTAGTAAGGCTGTGGGTCATCGATTGCCGTGCTGGTCCATTGAGGACGGCTCGCGGTTTCGAGGTAAGGCCTACGAGAGTCCGTACAACGTGCGCGCGGAACGGGGATGGTCTGAGGGGCTCCGTTAGCACCTGGCAAACTGCTCTTGTCTGACTATCGCCGTAGGCTGATGGAGCGTTCCCGGAAAATTCTACTCAAAATTGCATCCACCTCGAGCAAGGTTGTCGCCGCTGCCAACGATTACGCCGATCGCAAAGACTCACTCAATGTCAAACTCTCCCATTTTCAATTGGAAGAGGAGATGCGGAAAGTTGCCGTTGCTTGCGAGTGTCTCGTGGCAGGCATCGTCGGCAAAACGTCCCTTCAGGGCGGTCCTGCGATCGATGAGAGGTTGAAGGACTGGCTTCGGGGCAGTGAACCACAAATGTGTTTTGACACGTTGGACCAGATGGAGAAGTTGCTCCAGGAGAGTACGGGTACGTTTTCACGGATGCCTGCCATAAACCTGGCTTCAAGAAGCATGGGTGTGACGAACGACAAAATCGACGAAGCGGTCAGCCTTCTTGAATCACGCAGAAGATTTTTCCATTTCTTGTTTTCAACAGAGGTCTGGTGAGTTTCTTCAACATCTGGACGATCCATCTGTACGAAAGAAACCACCCAGGAACAACGAAAGTGGTGTTCAACAACAGTGGGATGCGTCCCAGTTTCCGAAGCACCATGCACCATTGGGATCTATTGCTGTAAGGGAAAGCTTGCCTGTTCCTGTGCAGATGAGCATGAGGTACTTCTCGTGATACTATAGTGGAGTGTACACTGATCAATGTTCAGCACTACGACCCCGGATGTAGCTGTCCACCCGGACACAGCGACACCGTCGCATGCCAGTGTGATTGATATACAAAAGAGAAATAGACTGAATGGTGATTACAGTATCCATGACCTTCGCCGACGAATGACCGTTCTGACGTTCCTCAGTGGGAGAACTAGACGATATATTGAGGTGGCTGGATGGATTGAACTGCGCCACAAAACACGACCTCACGTTGTCGCTCCGCCAACCAGATACTTGCAAGTGGTTGTTCGACACGACACAATATAGGATGTGGAGGAACGGTGAGAGCTCCTTCTTATGGTTGCAAGGAAAAGGTAAGGCCGTTTGCATTCCATGACGTCTCTTTACTGAAGTAGCTGTGGTCCTAGCTGGAGCAGGTAAATCCGTATTGGCGTATGTCCGCGTCTTGCATGTTTCGCAGGTATTGATTTGGCTCGTAGGTCATCCGTGATCGAGTCCCTTGAGAAATCATGCACGGGAGGACCGTTTGCCTTTTTCTATTGTGATTTTCGGAACGAGCGGTCTACGAGTGCTTCGGAAGCAATTCGCTCTATCCTCTCACAACTGCTACGACACCTTCGTGGAAGCGCTGTCGATCCCGGAGGATTAATTGATGACCTCTCTAAAGCAAAGGAAAGAGGTGGTGCTACGCGGAACAACACCAGGGAGCTGGCTGGATTCGCGTCTTGCACGGCGGCTTTGTGGGGTCAGAGTCCTCTGGTCGTCATAGATGCCGTTGACGAGTGTAAGGATATCGGGGCGCTCCTCGATGGTCTTATTACTCTCGGACATCGTGCACGACTTTTCGTGACTAGCCGGCCATTGCAGGTTATCAAGGACGGCTTCTTCGGTCTTCCATTCGTCTCGATGGATGACATGGCAGTAGAGACGTTGGCGGATATCGACCTACATGTTACTCGTGAAATCGATGCTCGCCGAAGGTTAAGGCAGCTCGATGCGGAGTTCAAGAGCGAGATCCGTTCCATCTTGTGTAGCAAGGCGGATGGAATGTAAGAGATAACGCTTTCTGTTTTGCAGAACGACTCATCATTGTGATCTCAAGGTTTCGTTGGGTCCAGTGTTCAATTGAAACACTAGACCAGTGTGTCACCTGGAGAGAGTTGCAAATGGCTCTCGATAGCCTTCCTGATGGACTCGACGAGACGTACGAGAGGATCCTCCTCGCAATCGACATGAGGGGTAGGGAAGGACTGTTGGCTAGAAGGGCTTTGACTTGGCTTGTGGCAGCGCTACGACCTCTGCGACTGGATGAGCTTCTTGAGGGGCTTTCAATCGACCTTGGGACGTGGACCTTGGACTCAAACTTCGGACCTATGCATGGCGGGGCCTTACTGGACGCGTGTGGGAGTTTAGTGACATACAATGAACAGACAGATGTCATCATTCTGTCTCATTTCAGCGTGAAAGTGGGCCTCGATGATTGATCTGCGCTTAAAGTGCAGCTGAACATCTCATTTGCAGGAGTACCTCATGAGCAACTTTATTCTCACCATACTGCCACAATACCACATTGATTTGGAACGTGCGCACTTGCACCTCGCACGCTCATGCATGTGCTATATCTCTGTATGCCTCTCTGGCGGCGGCAAGGTCTCTCTAAATCGCAGGTACCGTCTCCGTCCTGTGTCGTGTTCACTTCGCGACTATGTGTTAGACGACGGGATCCTCCATTTCCAACACCTTGGCGATCAATTTAGGTCAATTTTCCGAGACATCGAAAGGCTCGAGAAGGACATTCAACAACATGCTGGAAAGTGGGACAATCTATGCCTATCTGCGAAAGCAGATCCATACCATGTCAACCCATGCTGGCCCACATCTGTACATGACCTCAATCTCTACATTCTCGTTGCCTTCGCCCCAGTTTCGCTACTCAGGATATTCCTTCGTTATACCTCACTGAGGCGTAAGGAGGGGGTGAACCCATTGGTGTATGCTGCATATTTCAACAAGAGCGAGCACGCTCGAACACTCCTAT
This sequence comes from Nevesoporus exiguus, assembly GCA_038089155.1. Classification (NCBI taxonomy): domain Eukaryota; kingdom Fungi; phylum Basidiomycota; class Agaricomycetes; order Boletales; family Boletaceae; genus Nevesoporus; species Nevesoporus exiguus. Next base: position 11,043 of record JBBPKI010000739.1, read on the forward strand.
CGCATGGCGCTGAATTGAACCGAAAAGGTTGGGAAACATACGGATATCGCCAGATTTTGCCTATCGAGGTCGGGCTGGATTGTCACCACTATTCGGTGGTCACTCTCTTCGTTGCAGAGGGCTGTGCTGTTCCACCCCACATATTCACAGAGATGTTCTTTGGCACTGCAAGCATCTTCCCGCATTCCGTCACGAAGATATTATTGCAGACCGACGATTTCGTGGAGGCAGCGAATGATCCTGTAAACGAGACGGGCCTGCGGCTAGCAGATATTTTTGGAGGCTTGCCATGGACCAGTAAAGATGTTAACGAGCAGGATCTTGTCGCAATCACACGCAGATATAGTCAAGTTATCGACGACCAGTTCGCAAGCAAGCCGGATGGAGAAGCATCACTTTGTTCTGCCATCGGAGGAGGCTGCTACTCCGTTGCACGACATCTTCTTGCCCTCGGCGTTCACCTCCGTCCTGACATCCTTGTCAACTTGAATGGTTTCAGAAGATGGAGGAACGCACCGATGATTCGCCTTCTGGTTGAAAATGGTGCTGATGTCTTCGCGCCCACCAGCGATGGAGACACTGTACTTCATGTACTGTTGGGCGCCGGGAATACGGGCGATAACGACGATATATTGCAATCGGTGCAACTTTTGGTTGCTCATGGCTGTAATCCTCTCATGCATAATTCTCATGGCCAAACACCCCTTCAGGTTGCTGCAGAACACGGGCTTGTCTCTGTTGCGCGTTATCTACTTTCCACGCTTCCAGTTAGCACTCCCATTTCCCCTATTCCGCCGCTGGACTCTAAGTACCATCACGGATCACAATCATTTGATCATTGTGGTGCTTTTGGGGTAGGAAAATGGCCGTGTGGTTACGGTTGCAATCTTCATGGGCCTCGTCTCGGAGGCAAAACACTTCTCCACATCGCTGTTGAGCACGGGCTCGTCTCTGTCGTACGCTGTATTCTCTCTGAGATCGAAGCTGGCACTCCGCTTCTAACTGATTTGGTCCTAACTATCACGCGACCTCTTTCCCGGCACCTCGCTTTGGACAAGCGCGGTACGAGACTATCGATGCTTCGTCTCCTGGTTGAGAATGGGGCCGATGTCCTTGCTCCAACTACTATAGGAAGCTCTGTACTGCACGATGCACTGATGTCATTTGATGACGATGACGATGCTTTCGAGGCTACGAAATTGCTCGTCACTCGCGGCTGCGACCCTCATGTCAATTGTTGTGGAAGGACACCAATTGAAATCGCTGTCCGGCGAATGTTTGCCACTGTTGTGCAATATTTGCTTTCTCTTGGTGTTTCTCTTCCCCTCGATCCATTGCTTTTTGCATTGCTGAACTGGCCCGGGGGGTATCGGTGGTACCGGAGGCAAGGAATTATGGACGCGGCAAAGCTCACCATTTTCCGCATCCTGCTCGAGAATGGTGCGGATGCTAGCTCGTGCACTAGAACTGGGGACTCCATGCTCCACAAATCATTGGGCTCGTTCGCAGAAGATGACTATGCATTAGAAGCTGCAAGACTCTTGGTTAGCCACGGCTGTGATCCCCTCGTCACCAATGACCTTGAGAAAACGGCTCTTTGCATCGCGATTGAATTCGGACATGTCTCTGTTGCTCGATACCTTCTTTCTCTCGGTACTCCTCTGGGTCTCTTGCCTGATTCGCTCCAAATGTTAAATTCATGCAAGGAGGCGTCAATGATCTGGTTCATGGTCGAGAATGTATTTGATGCCACCACACACACAGTGGGTGGGGACCCAATGCTCCATGTTGTATTGCAGTGGAAGATGATGGAAGATAATTACGCCTTGGAGGCGACAAAAGTCCTGGTTGCGCGTGGCTGTAACCCCCTGGAAGCCAACTCCTCCGGCCAAACACCTCTCCACATCACTTTCGAACGTGGTTTCGTCTCTGTTGCATGTTATCTATTATCCCTTGACGTTCCGCCGTCTCCTGACCTGTTATTGGTTGCGTTGAAAATGTCGCCCACAGGAAGTGCAAAAGCATCAATTTTCCGCTCCATGGTTGTACGTGGAGTCGATATTCATGCACGCACCCTCACTGGAGACTCTTTGCTTCATATCGCCGTGGCATCGTTTCATGAAGAAGACTGTATTTTGGAGGTCGCAGAACTCCTGGTCCACCGTGGTTGTGACTACCTGGGAGCTAATTTCAGTGGACGCACACCCCTCCACAGTGCTGTCGAACGCGGCCACGTCTCTGTTGCACGATACTTCATTTCTCTTGGTGTTCCACTCACCCCTGACCTGGTATTCATTGCGTTTGAACCAGTACTGCGCTGGCCGGATAAAAGGGTATCGCTTATCCGCTGTCTTATCGAGAGTGGTGTTGACATCCATGTCCGCTCCTCTGCTGGGGACTCTATACTCCACATCGCATTATGGTCGTTCAAGCTCACCAATGGGGACGATAAGGTATTGGAGACTGCGAAGCTCCTAGTTCGCTACGGCTGTGATCCCGTCACTGTTGGAGCGAATTGGAGTGGATGCACACTCCTACACGTCGCTCTTGAATGTGCGCATGTCTCTACCGCACGATATCTCCTTTCTCTAGGTGTTTCACCCACTCCAGACATGCTGCTCACTGCCTTGGCTCCTGGAGCGTTGTGGGGAGAAAAGAAGGCAGCGTTCATCCGTTGTCTTGTTGATAATGGAGCTGATGTCCATATGCGCACGTCGTCTGGAGACTCCGTTCTCCACCTGGCATTGCAGTCATTTGACGAGGAACATGGCTTGGAGACTACGAAGTTTCTCGTAGGCTACGGCTGTGATACCCAGAGTATCAACTCAAGTGGACGAACACCCCTCCACATCGCCATCGAACGCGGGCTTATCTCTGTTGCTCGATATCTTCTTCTGGATTGTGGTGTTTCCTCTTCTCCTGACTTGTTGTTCGTTACCATGAACTCAAAATGGGCGGCACACCAGAAAAAGTCCATCATTCGCTGCCTGATCGAGAAGGGGGCTAGTGTTTATGTGCGCACCACGGTTGGTGACTCTGTGCTCCACGTCGCGTTACAATTGTTGGAAGAGGACGACGTACTAGAGGTTGCGAAGCTTCTGGTGGCCTATGGCTGTGATATCCAATGCACAAATTTGAATGGCCAAACCCCCCTCCACATCACCATTGAGCGAGGACACGTCTCAGTTGCTCGATACCTTCTTCGAGTCTGCGGTGCTCGTCCCCCTCCCAACTTGTTATCTGTTGTGCTCAGCTCAAAAATTTCGGAGAGTGAGAAATCCTCTATCATTTCCTGCATGACCGAGGGTAGGATTGACGAAGGTGCGCACACTGGGAGATCTGGCCGTGGCCATGATCCCCGTGAAGATAGTTTTTGCTGCGAACCATCTTCTCTGGGCTGCATCGCTGTGGAACCAGCAGATTCCTTTGTTCGTAGTCTTGAACCTCGCCCGGCGAAGCGCTCCAGGTGCTCATGAATGAGTCTTCGGTAAGCAGGCTCATGCGTTTTGTTGTTGTTTGAACTGACCTCTGGGATCACCGCAGCGCTTCATTGACTGTATTCTGTCCTGTCTGCTATGATTCCATCCATCACGTCGACCCATTGTCGCTGGATTTGTTTCTCGCACGTGGCCATCTTCCTGTGTCACCGTCCCACACACGCGAGCCATTTATACCTCTCATCACAATGTTCTTTTTGGCCGAGTTCCTCCAATGTACCTTTCCTGCCTGCACTACTTGTTTCGTTTCATTTTGAATTTCCCGTCATGATATATGTACACAACTTTCGGCTTTCTTGTACTCCATGCATTACTATACCCACATGTATTTCTGTGTCGTTCTCATATGCAAGATGTCACGATGTAACACACATTCCTTGTGCTCTGCAATGCGCATCGATTCTTTATAGCCGTGATGGCATACGTTCGCAGTGCCATGGCCAGGTTCCAAGTTCCTGGCAATCCTAAGGTCGCAAGTTTGAACCCTGCGTTTCCTTTTTCCATCTCTTCGTCTCTATCTGACGCTGTAAAGCATTTTACGGTAAGTCCATGCAAGTCTGGTGGGGCACGTTTTACCAGGATCGATCGCAGTGGCAGGTCCATCCTCCATGTCTTGTTTTTTACACCGGTGCGACCCAGGTTCAACGTCCGACGGTCGTCATCTCGTATCAACCTACGTCGAACTGGAACATTGGAACGCTCGAGATCAAACGATGCGCAAGAGATTGAGTGCTGAAATGCACTCTTCCAGTCCCCTCAGGGGCCTTTCCCTCACCTCCGGCGAGGACAGGTGCAACTTTCCCACTCTGTCGTGTTCCCTAGTCGTCTGATTCGCCTGACCAGTATTGTTGGGGTTATACCAGTGATTGTGCTGGCATTAGCTCAGCTCCGACCCCATTGGCACCGCAACCGACCTCGATGAGCTGGAGCTCTGAGTTGACACCCAGTGAAAAATCATCACATGGAGATCGTGGCACTGTGAAAGGGACATCGATCTGTAACACGAGTCTGTAAGGACTCCAGTCGACGTTGTACGAGACTATATTAGTAACTACCTGTAATACGAGTCTGTAAGGACTATAGTACATGAGTATATGGCTATTGTGTAGTGTACAGTAGATGCTTACCTCCAGTCGACGTTGTACGAGACTGGAGAAAGCGTGACAGGCAGACGCGCGGGTCAATGGACGCTGTCGTCCAAATATGGTAACCCAATGTAGGTACGGAAGAATGCTAAGTATGTACTAGGAAACGGTATGGTCTCCAACAGGCACAGCCATGCCAGTGAAGTGGTCGGAACGGATGACAGGGGATGTAGATATAAAAAGGCAGGAATAGTAGATATTAAATCCACGTACATGTGCAAAAAACGACCAACCTAACTTGTCTGGGTCTCTATCGACCTCCATAGAATGAAATATAGTGGCTCCAGATGCCCACCTGTACCCACATAAGTTTATATATACTGAGTAAATCTTTGTAAATCTTTCATTAGGACATCCGCTCTCATTCGAAATCTACTCAATTCGATTCATCCGCACCACCGATGCTCTACCAACATCTATGCTTATCGACCATCAACACATGTACTCCTCTCGTTCCACATCTAACCCAGCTCACTTCCCCCTATCTACCCATTTCCCCTCCCTTCCTCTCGTATCTGATTTTCTGTTTCTTGTTTCACAATCGATCTATAACTCTCTAGCAATCTTCTTACACACGCCTGGTCTGTACACATACGCACCTTGCATAATAGAGCGCTCCTTGTGAGAGGGAGTCGACCATATCCTTGCTGTATGAAGTCCAGGCGTTTATGGTCAACTAGCGATCGCTAGACACTACTAATAGAGATGAGCAGGGGTATACCCTATACCTCCCGTACCGTTCTCGTGTTCCCGTCGTGGCATTGGTCACGTCGTCATGAAGCCCTCGCCGCCATCATCCTCATTGTCCAACTGTGGCAGTGCCGTCGTTGCAGTCGTCGCCTTGTCGTCCTCGTTGTCCCGTCGTGGGATTTGCCATGTTCATGGCGGTGTGGTCGTCGTGGTCATCGTCGCTGCCTCATGGTCCCGTCGTGGGATTTGCCACTTTCGTGACGACGCGGTCATCGTGGCCGTTGTCGCCGCCTCGTTGTCCCCGTCGTCTGGCCGTGACAGCGTGGTCGCCATCGTCGTCATTATGTCCCCGTTGTCCCTGCCACCCGGCCTTTGTGTCGTCGTTCTGCCTGTCGTGGCAATTGCTACGTTCGCGGCGGCGATATCGTTGTCGTGTCATAATGGCCACCTCCACGTTGTTGTCGTTAGTAGACTAGGTTGTCGCATGGGTGCGGGAAAGGAATGGCGTAGTGGTGGTGGGAAAATATGCGGGGTACACCCGTCCGGATAGAAGGTGTTCAAAATGGCAACCCGTACTCCTGAATCATTCTTTGCAGAGGTTGTCCGTAGTAGTATCATAATATCTGTGATCCGGTGGCAGCGCGGCGCCCGAGCGGTTGCTCGCTATGGTAAGTCGCGAAGAAAAACTTGCTGCAGTGTGCGCGCTCGACTTCAATCAACTCCATCCTGGCGTTTCACGCGTCAGGATTGCTGTCCTATCTTCTATGGACAATATACATTGTACCCGGTTGCTCTAACTTGCAAAATGTTGCCTCAACGCGGCCATATTAGTTGGTGGGTGGATCCGGTCCTCCTGACTCTTCTAGGTCGCGGTTTCATCTGTCCTCGACGACGCGGTGGGCCCGCTCGTAGCTAACAACTTTGGTGTGACTTCTTTCGAGTCACCACCGGCGCTGTTTGTTGCGCCATCGTCACCGTCACTACAGTTTTGTTGGCCATCTCCACCGCCTCGCTGGACCTCTGGTGGACCCTTGACGTCATCTGTTCGGTTTCTGGGTCTGTCTGTCGTGCCCCTTACCTTGTCCATCACGCCCGCGCTGTCTTTGGATTCCCCAACTGGGTTCCTCATCCGGTCTTCGTAGTCGCGGTCCGCACCACCACATTGATCCTCCACCTCACTCTGGGAGCACCCTGGTATGTCTCTGTGCCTGCCTGACTCCGTTCGCGCACCTGCGTGACTGCAACTGGACTGACCGACCTGATGGACTCAACTCTTTTGCGCTCTCCACGGGTTCGGTGTCGATGCAGTGGCCGCCAGGGTTATCTGCGACGATTACAGGTACGTCTTGACCTTCCTTGTGCGCGGCCCGACCATTCTCGTAGCTGGCCTTCTTGACGGACTTGATGGACTCGACAGTCTGACCCCCAGTGCACTCGACCCCTCAGTCGGTTTAGCACTGATCTGGAGCCTTCCTGTGTTGTTTGCGACGTCTTCACGTGCGTCTCGACCATCTTCGTCCGTATTCTGACCTATTTTGTAGGTGGCTGTCTCGATCGACTCAACAACCCAGATCTCGTCCTTGCGCGCTCCGGGTCCGTTTGCCTGACCTACTGGCCCCTCCGCGCACCACTCACAGTCATCATCCATGCTGTCTGGGCTATCTACGGTGCCATTTGACTCCTCATCAGCGACACAGGCCCTCATCGAACCCCCCTCGAGCGACTCGCTGGCGTCTTCAGGTGCAGGTATGGGGACAGCTGCGTCCATGGATGCGCTCACTGTCACTGTGGCAGCAGTCTCGTCTGTGAACGTATCCGCTCCGTTCGTCTTGTGAGCTCTGGTGCTCAAGCGCTCACCGTCTGACCTCGATTGATGGTCCCTGCGATGTCAAATTAGTCCGTTTGACCCTCCAGACCCGACTTGTTCATCTCCTTAGCCTTGACGCGATCCTCGCAAGCTCCTTGGGTGCTCTCGTACGCAGGGTCGATATTCATCCCCCCGCCATCTTCTTCGCCATCTCTGCTTGCTCCCTTGTCCTTGTTCTCGGTTTGGTGGACTTCCGCGCCATTTCTGGCCTCGAGCAGTGTGCTCTGTGGGTTGCACGACTCATCCACTGGCCTTGCCGGCTCAGC
>JBBPKI010000740.1:0-18483 GCA_038089155.1 Nevesoporus exiguus
CTCCGCCCTCAGGAGACCGATCTCCGCTCCACCTCCGTTGACCCCAAACCCGTCAATCTCTCCAGAGTTCCTCTGGAGTACCACGACTTTGTGGACGTGTTCAGTAAGAGCAAGGCCTCACAACTTGCTCCACACTGCAAATTCGATCTAAAGATCGATCTAGAAGAAGGTACATCTCTGCCAGTTGGCACTACCTACTCCCTCTTCCCATCCAAGCTTGAGTCACTTCATAAGTTCCTCAATGAACATCTATCCATGGGCTTTATCCGCCCTTCCTCCTCCACTCACGCTGCTCCGGTGCTCTTTGTCCACAAAAAGGACAGGTCACTCCGTCTCTGTGTGGACTTCCACAGCCTCAACAAGATCACGAAAAAGGACCATTATCTGCTCCCCCGAATCTCTGACCTCCTTGACGCCCCCAGTCGCGCGAAGGTATATATAAAGCTCAATCTCCAGCATGCATACCACCTGGTCCGCATCTCCGCTGGAGATGAGTGGAAGACCTCCTTCCAAACACGCTATGGGTCATATGAGTGGCTCATCATGCCATTCAGACTCACCAATGCCCCTGTGGCATTCCAATGGTTCGTCAATTCAATCTTCCCTGATCTCCTTGATGTCTACATCATTGTCTACCTCAATGACATCCTTATTTTCTTCAAGGACCATGCCAAACACAAAGAGCACATCTGGGAAGTACTCTGGCGCCTCCGAAAGCATGGACTTTATGCCAAGCCCAAGAAGTGTGAGTTTTCCACCAACTCCACTGAATACCTCGGATACAGGCTCTCCCCATCTGGACTCTCCATGTCTCCTGAAAAGATAAAGGCCATCACCGATTTGCCTGAACCCTGGAAGGTCCAGGACATTCAGTCCTTCCTTGGATTCGCCAACTTCTACAGGCATTTCATCGCCGACTACTCTGGACTCATCGTTCTGCTCACCCGCCTGACCTGCAAAGGCACTCCATGGAACTTCAACAAAGCATGCTGCTCTGCATTCCAATGCCTCAAGGATACTTTCACGTCCGCTCCGATCCTTACCCACTGGGCCCCTGACTCCCCTCTCATTGTCAAGACGGACGCCTCCGACTATGCCATAGCTGGCATCCTCTCCATCCGGTGTCCGGACGGTGAAATCTGTCCTGTAGGATACTACTCCCGCACCCTGTCCACTCTGGAACTCAATTATGACACCCACGACAAGGAGCTGCTTGCCATCCATGAGTCCTTCCAGACATGGCAGCACTATCTTGAGGGCTCTGGAACTCCGATTGACGTCGTGATGGACCACAAGAATCTAGAGTATTTCGCCACCACAAAACTCCTGACCTAGCGACAAGCCTGATGGTTGGAGTTCCTCTCCCAGTTCAACATGGTCGTCCGCTTCTGCCCTGGACGTTTAGGTGCGAAGTCCGATTCCCTCACTAGACGCTGGGACATCTATCCCAAAGAGGGGGATAGGGACTACACTCAGGTCAACCCCCAGAACTTCCAACCCATTTTCATCCAAGAGCAACTTGCGTCGTCTCTGAGGGCAACATATCTTGCAACTCCGGTCCTCCGGGCCAGTATGTTGTTTGATCTGGAGTCCCTCCACAACGACATCTTGTCCACTCTCCCCTCCAATCCCATTGCTGCCGTTCACATGGCCAACTCCAAACCCTCTGACTCTTGTTGGTCTGTCAACTCTGAAGGCTTCCTATGCCTTGATGGTCGTATCTACATCCCAGACGCTGACGACCTCCACCTCTGAGTCCTCTGTTATAAGCATGACCACCCACTCTCTGGTCACTTCGGACAAAACCAGACCTTAGAGCTCATTCGCCATGAATACACCTGGTCAGGCATCTGGACATTCGTCAAGGAATACATTTTGTCCTGCACAGCCTATGCCCGTGCAAAGGTTCCTAGACATAAGCCCTACAGGCTTCTCAAGCAACTCCCCATCCCCAAGAAGCCATGGAATTCCATTTCCATGGACTTCATAGAACAACTCCCTACGTCCTCCAAACACACTGCCATTCTAGTCATTGTGGATTGGCTTTTCAAGCAATGTATTTTCATCCTGACAGACAATAAGGTGACTTCTCCAGAGTTAGCAAAGCTATTCCTACTCTATGTGTTCTCAAAGCATGGAGTTCCCTCACACATCACCTCTGACCGAGGCTCGGAGTTTGTCTCTCATTTCTTCCACTCACTCGGCAAGATTTTAGATATCCGACTCCACTTCACCTCCAGATACCGTCCGGAGGGTGATGGACAGACCGAATGGATGAATCAAACTCTTGAACAGTACCTCCAGATATATTGTAACTACCAGCAAGATAACTGGTCCGAACTCCTGCCCCTTGCGGAGTTCACATACAATAATACCCCTAACACTACTACAGGAGTTTCCCCGTTCTTTGCAAATAAAGGATACCATCCCAACATCTCCATCCACCCTGAATGTGACCTTACCTCGGCCCAAGCCTGAGACCACTCCATTGACCTCAATGAACTCCACGCCTTCCTCCAAGAGGAAATTGCCCTAGCCCAGCAGCACTATCAAGGACCTGCAGATGCCAAGCGAACTCCAGCACTGGACTTCAAAGTCAGTGACCAAGTTTTCATCAAGGCAAAGTACTTCTGCTCCACAAGACCCTCTAGGAAACTCTCCAAGAAAAACTTAGGTCCATACGAAATCATCGCTCAGACAGGCACCCTCTTCTTCACCCTCTGGCTGCCAGAGAACATGAAGTCCATACATCCGGTCTTCCACATCTCCCAGCTAGAACTCTCTGTCTCCAATACCATCCTGAACTGTACTCAGCCGCCTTCGCCTCCAGTTGAGGTTGACAGCAAGCCAGAGTATGAAATCTCTGAAATTCTTGACTCAAAGATAGACCAACGACATAGAAATTGCAAATTACTATATCTCGTCCAGTGGTCTGGATACGAAGGTACTGATGAAGAAACCTCTTGGCTTCTCGCAATGGAGTTGGGCCACACTTCAGAGCTTGTCTCAGACTTCCATTTTCAATACCTGGACAAGCCCGGACCTCACTCTGCTTAACCCTAGTCGCCAGTCAATTTGTCTAGTAACCTCTCAGCCTCCTCATCATCCCCAATCCCCTACGCTTTTTTCAAACAGTATCACTCGATCCTCAATGGCCTTCAAGGGTTCAGGCCTAAGAGGGGGATACTGTCATATCCCAAAACCCAGAACCCAACTCCGGTCGCTCCGGCACTCTCCAGTGCATCTCTGCTCACAACTCCAGTGATATTTCTATGTTCCCCTGTAGCTAGTTTCCTTGGACTCTGTTCTTAGTACACCTTCATGACTCCTTTCTTACAATAGAACTTTATTACTAATCTTGTACTGCTTCCTCTGCTTAGATACAACTCCAGTACCAGTGCTTGCTTAGGAGCACAGCTCCGAGGCTGCACTCTGGTACACTTACCTCCGAACTCCTATGGTACATATTTCCTTTTGACTTTGTACTTAGTAATCTCCTGAGGACTTAGTCATTTGACTACGGATTTTAGTCATCCGCTCCTCTCCTCCATATATAAACTCTATAGAACTATGCCATGTATTTCCTTAGTTCAAATATCAACTTAACTCAACGTTCTCCCCCTCTGACCCCTCCAAGTCATTGAGCGACTTCCTCTGACCCACCTCCGACCTCCAACACTCCATCCATAAATCTAGGACAACAGATCTGCTGTAAGGGCACACCACATACGGTGAAGCCAAGTCCCATCTGCTTAGCCAACTCTGGCACTCTGAAGTTCATCGGAGTTTGTCCAGACCCAGTTTAACAGTTCTCCTTTTGTTGATTTTAGAATATAGCTTGCTTGCCATGAGACTCTGTTGAGTGATTGGAACACAAGCAGCACATTGTCCAACCCCAGCAAGCAGAATGCCAAACCCCCTGTGCCTCCACTCCAGAGTGTACTCTGGAATTGCCACTACTCTCAGACTTTTGCCCTCCCACTTTCTTGTCAATACCACATCATTTGTGTGTGCATGCAAGATGGATGGCCTAGTCCACTCCATTAGCCACCTCCAGCCTTTGCTGGGCAAGGTAAGACACTCTTGGTAAGAAAAATCGACTCCACAACATCCAACTTCCCTCCACCCTCAACTCTGTTACCTCTGATCTTTTGGACCTCAAATCTGGAAGTCACTCCACTTTCTTTGTTGCTAACTCTGGCAAGTCTGGATGATATGGTATTGGACCCTCTTCAGGTCTTTTCTTCCTCTCTCTGTTCTATTCTTCCTCTGTTTTATTTCCTTCTGTCATTCCTTGGTCTGTTTCCTCTTTGTTCCTTTCCTTTGACTCTCCCTACCTAAGGACCAAAAGTCTGAAGGTAACTCTGTTCAATGACTCCAGCTTATCTGGTCAGTCTAGACATTTGGGTAAGGAATCCCCTTTGGTTCCTTCCATTTCCTTCCTCTATTTCAGCTTCTGCTAATTGTTCCTTTTCCTTTGCTTTCTTCTGTGCTTTTGGATTCCAAGTCCAATAGCAACTCTGTTTCATGTCTGCTAACTCCAGTCATGTCTGGTCCATTTCAGACATTCAAGGTAAAGGACCCCCTTTTGGTTCTTTCCCTTTCCTTCTTTTCTTCCTGTCCTCTATGCTTTGTTCTGACACTGGGTCATGATGGTAGACTCCTCTCCAAGGAGTGCCATTACCAGTTGATGAATGTCCTCTGTTTCTTTTTTACCTGAGACCACAAATCTAAAGGTAACTCTGCCTGAATTCTGGTTTGCTCTGGCAACTCCAGAGCCTTTTCTTCTCTTCTTCTCCCTCTTCATTCTGTGGACTTCTGCTTCATCATTTTCTCCTTTGTTTTTTCCTCTGACCTCTGTACCTGAGGACCACAAGGCCAACAGTCATTCTATTTTCTTCCTCCAGTGCTATGATGCCTAATAGCTGCCACTCTGGTTGCTCTGGCTTCTGCTCCCTCTGAACCTGAAGACATCAAGTCTGAAGGTAACTCCACTTTAACTCTGGTTTGCTCCAGCTACTCCAGAGTCTCTATTTCATTTTCTTCTTTTCCTTTTTGTTTCTGTTTTCCAGACTTGGGATCTGCATCACCCTTGTCTGCACTCTCCTTAAGAGTACCTTATGATGCACCCCTCTGATTTCTTCTTCTGTTTCTTTCCTTTTGGCGCTGTCAACTCTGGCAGCATCTGGTCTACTCCAGATCACTCCATTTCTTCTGTTCCATTTTTCAGACCTAGGACTGTGTCACCCTTGTTTGCACTCTCATTCTGAAGCACTTTATGACACAATATTTACCTCTCTTCTCAGTTTCCTCTTTACCTCAAGACATTAGATCTAAAGATAACTCTGTTCTAAGTCCAGTTTGCTCTGGCAACTCCAGACCATTTTCTTTTTACCCTCTTTGTTTTTCCATTCTGTTCTCCAGACCTGGGACTTGCATTACCCTTGTTTATGCTCCATTCTGGAGCACCCCCAGATGCATCCACTCTTTTCTCTGTCCGCTACTTATGACCTCATGACTTCCCCTCTGGGTCCACTCTGGACCACTCTGCTTTAACTCTGATTCTGTCTTCCTGTGTCTATTTCTCTCTTTTGCTTCTGACCCTTCTGTGCTGTCAACTCTGGTGGCATCTGATCTATTCTGGGCCACCCCATTTTCCTTTTTGTTCTTCTTTCCCTCTGTTAGCCCTTTATGCCTTCACTTTTGTCAACTCTGATAACTCTGATGAACTCTGGTCCACTCTGGACCATCTGTCTCCTTTTCTCCTTCTTCAGGCAACCCACCTCTGTGACCTTTGTGCCAAACCTCTTTGGATTCCTTGATGTTTGCTTAGTATAGAACATTGTGCGCTTGCCCACTAAATGATCCATTGATCATTGGGTTTAAGAAGCCACAACTTTGTCTAACATACTCTTACAGATAGAATGCCAAACCTCCACTGTTACAGTTTTGTTTCTTCAAGGTCACCTCCTGCTTATTTTTCTTCTTTGCATTTGGGAGGGACTGATCACACGGGAAGTATACATTCCATATCTGATCATCGTGTATTCCAATGATATCCACTTGATCCCATTACTATAGCTTCAGACTTCGCAGCTTCCATCTTCTTTGATATCTTTTGACATAGCATTCATCAACCTTCTTTTGTTGGTGATGCGTTGCTACTCTTTACCATCTTTGATAGACGGTTACCATCTCTGGCTGTGGGTGCAGCCTCCATTAGTTAGACACTATTTAAAGCTCTGTGTACAGTAAAGGGCTCCTTAGCCAATTCTTAACACCCTTGTGATTTTACCTATTGTTCACTCTGCTCGCCTTTCTAAGGAGAGAGCCCTAGTCTTTGCCTGCCTTATCCAAGGAGAGTGGCACTGAGTCCCTTTGTCAAAGGGCTCCATTTGACTCACTGAGAGTCTGTCCTCCATTGATAGCCAACCCTCTTGTGGGTCGCCCTGCTAGTCGAGCACGTTCCACGAGACAAAACATTGTCAGCAAACTCTAGAGGAGTCGCCCCACTGACCAGGCCCTTCTACACCTATTCCGGGATGTTGTGCCTCTTCATGAGTGCCTTCCCTGTCTAGGTTGGCCAATAGCCCAGAGGTAGAAGGCAATCGTGAGCAATAGGAAGCCACAATTGTTACATCCACACTCCAGGACTCTGTCCAGAAATTTAATCCTAGAAGTTTACACCTCTGGGATTTGCCCTAGGCCTCAGGCCTCTCTGTGGTCATTGTCTGCAGACCTCTGACCAACTTTGTCCAGGTTTCTCCCTGCACTAAGAACTGACCCATGAATATGCCTTTTAGCTCTCTGCCATCCATGGCACTTTTATAGTTCATTGCTGTCATCTTTGTTGTCTTTTCTTCTAGGTCTTCGACCTTTGCAGTCTTGTTCTGTGGACCTCTGACTGACTTTGTTCCAGACACCTCTCCCTGCACTTAGGACTGACCAAGACCATCTTTTGGCCTCTGCCAACTCTGGCATCATTTTTTCTTCAGGACTATTCTGTCCCATCTGCTCACTTTTGCCTTTTGACTCTTTTATCTCTTCTGTTTCTATTTTTTCTTTCAACTTTGTTACATCCACCTTACTCTGAAATACTCCAAAGTTACCTCTGATTACCTCCACTTATACTCTGATCAACTCTGATAATTTCTGTTTTTCACCACCTCCTTTATCTTTTCTCCCTTCTGATATTTCTCTTCTGTTTTAATTTTTTATTTTTACTTATATACTCCATGGTCAGCATTCTCAGGCTCCTCTCAGGCCTTGAGGGCTCGGCCTTAAAGGGGAGGCACCACCCACCACTACCTTACCCTATCATCTCTGTCCTTCAACTCTGGTACACACACCCTCCACTACATTAGTGGTACCTCCAACTAAACCCTCCGAAATCTCTGCCACTCTGGAGTTACTACTCTGGAATTCCTCACCTCAACTCTGTCTTCACCTCCAGTACCCTCAAGGTACACCTCTGCCTAACCTCACATCCTTACCACTCCTCTAGCTCCTTTTATATCCCACCACCTAGATTTCCTCTTCGCTTTCTCCTCTAGCCCATCTTCTAGGGCCTATAGGTTTTCTTCTCTGTTCTCTAGACTATCTGGTACCCTCAAGGTACACCTCCATTTGCCCTCTGGCATCCTCTGGATCTAGATTCATTTAGTTTCTCCACTTCTACATTTTCTCTGTTTGTATTACTCTTTTCTTCACTTTTGAACTAATCCCTTCATCACATTTCAGTCCTTTTCAGTTCTCTCTTCAAGTATTCCAGTACTAGTTGTACTTCTTGGTATTTATCTCTGATACCTCCAGTTTAACTCCAGTCGACTCTGATTTTTCAGTGTTTCATCTTTATCTTTATTACCTCTGTTTACTCTGTTCACTTCCTCTGCCCTCTGTTTCCTTTGGTGCATTCCTGTGCCACTTCATTTCCCTCTTGTTACACCTCATAACTGATCCACACTATGAAAGCCTAGAGGAGTAGTACTAAGATCAATGATACTGCTTTAGCATGTCTAATCTTATCTTATCTTTTCATTCCCACAGTCATGTGACCATGGAAGAGTATCACATGATTAGTTCTAGGCTTAACCAAGAATGTCACCTTCATCACACTTGCTTCTTTTATTACTGCTTGTTTTAGACTCTTATTACACATGCTTCTTTAATTACCATTGGTCTAGGTCTATGACATTACACATGACATAGTAGATTAGTAAGTAGTCACATGCTTGCCCTAAACCATGTAAGTAGTATAAAAAGTCAATCCCATTGATGACTGCACTTCAGTCAAGTCCTGGTTGGTACACCCTGCACTTCCTTTCGACTCTCAGCAAGCCTGATTAGTAGTGACTGAAGCTCTAACGAGTGTAGGTCACCAACATTAGGACTTGACTATCCATACTTCCCTCACTACTACTCATTAACCTTGCCATCATTCACAACAACCCCAGATCCTAGAGGCAAAGGGATCTACATACCATGTTCACCTTCTCGTGCACTTGCACCATCTTTACTTTTATATATGTATACCCTGGCTATACGCTGGTGGAGGTCAGTTGTGCTCTAGGCTGCCGTCAAGGGGTGCTCTCGAGAGAGCTTAATTGATTTAAACACCACCTTCATATATTTTAAAATTTAAAGGAGCCTAGGCTCTGTTATGGAGCATGTTCTTCTGGACTGCTAATGACAAAGGTTCTTTGTAAGGAGGCACTCATGAAGAGGCACAATGTCTCACAAGGAATAGAGAGGTAAAGAGGAACAGTTGAGGTGATTGTTCAGATAGAAGCAAGTCCAGTTCAGGAGGTGGATTGCATAGGTCTAGCTTGGGTTACAAGTGAGGTAGATCTACTACTTTATAGTTCCTAGTTATGCACACAGACCAAGATGAAGGGTAGGCATGGAAAGAAAGAGAAGGTGAAAGAACTACTGCAGATGAGTAAGAGGATCATGACAGCATGCAAGAGAATGCTGTTAGGAGATGGAGTCCTTATGAAGATAACTCAGTGAGAATAGAGACAGTGAAAGAAAAGTCAAACTTGTTGAGTGAGAAGGTAACAAAAAAGCATAAGTATCTAGCATGTGGATGAGGATACATGAATGAAATGCATTTGGAAACAAGGAGTAAACTGGGATGTAGAGATAAAATTGTAATAGTACCCCCTTTGTAGCTTTGCAGCACCACTGCGTTTCTAAGCATTCAGAGGAATCCACACCATTGAATACCAACTGGTCATCATTAAAGTCCTCAGTAGTAAAGGGGCAGTTTGTGATGAAGTGTCCAACAGCTCCACAAAGGGAACAATGGAGGCTTGGGCGTGCTTCAGCCACATGTCCCCAGCTATTGCATGCAGAGCAATGGGAGGTGAGGCATTGTGAGATGGAATATCCTGGGGCATAGAGGAAACAGTTTGGGCACCTATACTATGGACAGCTCCATTGCAGATATCCATATCTTCCACAGGTATAGCACTAATGGCTGGAGAGATCCATGGCAGCAAGACAGGCTTGGACATCTGGAGGGATTAGGAGGACTCTGGTAGGGAAAGAGAGAATGGTGACACCAGTGGGGAGGTCTTGGACATGGATATTGAAAGATAAAGTGAGACTGCCATATCCATGACATCCCATCCATCTCTGCCCCCTCTGGCCTCATCTCTGGCCATCTCCAGCCACCTCCACCACCCTCAGTTCACCTTCATCTCCTCCATGCTTGGAGCTCTGCTCCTCCACTCTGAACCAAGGCTGTGCTTGCACAGGGACTCAGCTATCTTCGGACCTGGATATCATTTCATACATTCTGTTTGTGCTCTTCTTCACTTCCTTCATCCCTTCTTGGTCCCTTATGGACCCTTGATGTTATCTTACTCATTCCCTGATATCCTTGATGTTCCTATTTACCCTTTAGTATAAAACCCTCTATACCTCTGTTGTGTATCCATTAGCATGAATATTGACTAAACCCATCTCTTCTGATTCTTGTCACGATCCCCTCCTCCTATCAGAACTTCACTCCTCTGAAATATGAGGACATGGACCTATTCAAGGGCATGACACATAAGTCCTGTGCTGATGTCCTTTCTATGCAACTCTACTCCAACACCTCCACTTTGGACTTTAGTCCACCTTCGAGATGAACTTCATCAACCACCCCTCAGCACCTCTGGAACTCTGATTGGACTTGAGTCTGGAGAGTCCAGATGTTTAACAGAGATCTGGTGGGGGTGCAATTGTTGACGATTCAATACTCTGGCATCCAATAACACCAGTAAGCTAAGGCTTAGCATCTGTTAAGGTACTTAGATGGTTTATTTAATATTACGATACTCTAGAAGCCAAGTTCAAAGAGGCTAGATCTTAGTGACATCACAGGTATGCCTCATGGCGTAATGTCATAGCTAGGTACAATACTAGCCCTAAGGTGGCCCATGCACATTAGCCTGCCCTTAAGTACTTAGTTAGACATATATAAGTCCAATAAAATATGCCCCAAGGATTTCAAGTGAAGTCTCTTGTTGGTTTCCCCATAAACCTCTTGACTGAGTCTAAGGCCTCCTAAAGCCTTCTTTTAAGTCTTTGCTTATACACTCCCTAAGATGTCTCTAGTGACCTCTAAAGGGTAGTCATGGACGATGTCCCTCTGACTTTATGACTCTACAACCTATCTGGGTTATGGGTTGTAACAGCAATGGATAGAACAGAAAGATGTACTGGCAGAGGATTCTCTGGGGATGCAGGATGAGTAATGGGTGGGGACTCCTGAGAGGCATGTAAGATATCGGTGTCTAAATAGTTGTCAAGATCTGTCTCATTAAGGGAGAATAGGATTGCCTGTGGGAAATCTTCCAAGGCACCAGGGGGAAATGCAGAGATTATTCTTCCAAATTGGTGATGATCCATCAGGTCCAAGGTGCAGAGATGGAGTTGATCAAGCATGGCAGTTTGCACAGTGGTAAAAGTGGAGTTTGGGAATAGAAGTCTAGGTGAATGACTAAATGATTGAAGCAAACAAGTCTAATGAAAGAATAAGATTACTTCCATGAGAGGAAGTGAATGTCTGAAAAGAGGGATACTTTCAGTGATAGTTAGGAGCTGTGGATGTTCTAGAACATGGGCATAGATAGCAAGTCTTTGAAAGCAGGGGAGGAATGAAGGATAAAGCTGCTCCAGGGCCCAGTCAGGGATCTCTCTCTGATGAGGGTTAAGCAGAGAGATAGAGACTTGTGGGGTCTGCATGGCAGCAGATGGAGACCTGGGAACATCAGGGGAGCTAGGGTGATAGGGCAGTAAGGAAGCAGTAAGTGAGGTGGACGGTGTAATGGAAGTCATGACTCAAGTGTGGTGTGGCACAGTTGATGGTGGTAGTAAGGAGAGAATGATAACAAGTATGGCAATGATTGTGGCAAGGGATATGGCTGAGAAGACTGCTGTAGCAATGAGGATCTGGTGAACATTATTGCTCAAGAGGAAAGGGAAGTCTTATATTGTCTGAGGAGGACAGGAGCATAACAAAGGTTTTGCTCAGGTTTCCAAGTGTTCTCAGAAGTGGGGTATCCTTTCCACTTGATCAGGTACTGGTAGCGATTAGCAGAACCCTGATGAGAGAGAATAGCCTCAATTTCATATTCTTCTTTGCTATCAATAAGATCTGGTGGAGCAGGGATAAAGTTTGGACTGTGCTCTGATATTGTCCAATAGGAGGATAAGAGGGAAGCATGGAAGACATCATGAATGTGCTACATAGGTGGCAGTTTCAGCTGATACACCACAGGGGAGAGTACCTTAATGATCTCAAAGGGTCCTTCTCTTTTGGGGGTAAGTTTCCATGATGGGTACCTGAGTTTAAGGTTCGTCACTTCAAGCCAAACCTTCTCTCCAACCTTCCATGGTGTGAACTTGGTGGAGAGTCTTTCCTTCATGAGGTGTTGAGCAGTAGTATGAGCAGCAAGTGCTTCTTTTCATGCTTCAGCAAGGGTGGAAAGGTGTTCTTCTACAGAAGGGACAAAGGATTTCCCTAAAGGAGGATAGGCTCTAGGTTTGTATCCCATTATGAGGAAGTAAGGTGATTGGTGGGCAGATAAGTGTGCTGCAGAATTGTGGGAGAACTCCACAGTAGGGAGTAAAATACTCTAGGTACCAGGGCATCCTTGGTAAAAGATCCATAGATAAACTTCAAGCTTCTGATTGGCTTGCTCAGTTTGGCCATTGGTCTACAGGTGGTAAGCAGACAACAGTTTAATGTCATACTAGAGGAGTTGGGCCAGCTCTTTGGCAAAAGAAGAGGCAAACTGAGGACCTCTATCTGAGATGCCGGAGTCATGAAGACTGAATTTGGGGAAGATATATTGGAAAAAGAGTGACACAACTCTAGCAGCAGAGATCTTTTTGTTGCAAGGGAGGAGGATTACCCCCTTTGTAAGACTATGGTCAACCATGACCAAGATGGAATCAAAACCGTGGGAAAGGGGAAGATTCATGATGAGATCCATGGAAATCTGTTGAAAGGGGTGGGTCACTGATTAAAAGAGGGGGAAAAG
This sequence comes from Nevesoporus exiguus, assembly GCA_038089155.1. NCBI lineage: Eukaryota > Fungi > Basidiomycota > Agaricomycetes > Boletales > Boletaceae > Nevesoporus > Nevesoporus exiguus. Next base: position 12,537 of record JBBPKI010000740.1, read on the forward strand.
AGGAGGAACAGTGGGATGAGTGTTGGGTTTTGCTGACTGGCAAATGGTGCATCCAGTAATGAAGCAAGAAAGGAAGGAGCACATGCCTGGCCACCAATAATCCCAAGAGAGGTGGGCATAAGTGTGAAAGAGACCTTCATGGCCCCCAGAGGGAGAGAAGTGAAGGGATGAGATAAGCTCATGATGCACATCAGGAGGAATGAAGAGGTGACCTTTGTAGTAAAGATGAGGAGCATTATAATGCCAATCTGCAAGGAAAGAGTGATGGAAGAGGGGGAGAGACTTCTCTATAGCATGTAAGGCTTCAAGAATAAGCAGATTGCTGGCTGAGGAGCTGGCAATCTTGGAGGTAAGCACCAGATCTAGTGTGGAGATGATTTCTGGGTCAGATAGGATGGGGTGGATGTTATCAGAGGATGTATCAACATTGTAACAGTGGGATAGTGCATCTGCTGGAGTCATGGCAGTTCCAGGGAGAACAGTCCAGAGGAGATGATACTCCTAAAGAAAGAGGCTCCAGCAAGCTTGGTGATGTAAGAACTTTTGAGGGGCTTTCATGAAGGTGAGGTTCTTGTGGTCAGTGAAGATAGTGACTGCATGCTCAGTGTCCAAGAGGTACTGTCACCATTCCTCCAAAGCATCAATGACAGCCAAAAGTTCCCTGTTATAGATGTTATAGTTGTGCTCTGCATCATTGAGAGTGTAAGAATAGTAGGCACAAGGGTGGAAGTCCCCATTAGTATCTTTTTGCATGAGGATAGTGCCTACAGTGATAAGGGAGGCATCAATCATGAGAAAGAAGGGTTTAGAGGTATTAGGAAGGATTAGAGCAGGGCCAGAAGAGAAGATATCTTTGAGGCAAGTAAATCAGCTCATTGGGCATTATCCCAGATCCAAGGCTGGATGTTCTTGGTGAGAAGATTAAGAGAGGCTGCAATATTGGCGAAGTTAGGAATAAACTTCTGGTAGAAGTTATAAAAACCAAGGAAGGAGTGAACAGTTTTGATGGTAGATGGGGGTTACCACTTGGTGATGGCAGAGAGTTTAACAGGGTCCATTCATACTTGTCCATTTCCAATGATAATACCTAAGTATTCGATCTCAGAAGCATTGAAAGTACACTTGAAGAGTTTAAGCATAAGCCCATGCTCTCTGAGTCATGCTAGAACTCTGCAAGTGCAATCAATATGGTCTAGGAGATTGGAGGAATGAACTCCAAGATCATCCATGAAGATCTTGAGCCACCCTTCTGGAGTAATGCCACAGAAAACCCAGTTCATGAATGCCTGAAAGGTGGGTGGAGAGTTACACTGTCTGAAGAACATAATAGTGTGTTCATAAAGACCAATAGAAGTGATGAATGCAGCTTTCCATTGGTCTTCTTCATGAATGCAGATGTTATTGTATCTCCAGCAAATGTCAAATTTAGAGAAGTATTTTAAGTGCTTCATTCGGTCAATGAGGTTGGAGACAAGGGAGAGTGGGTAGGCATTTTTGACAGTGTGTTCATTCAGGTACCTATAATCCTAACAAGAGCACAGTGAACCATCCTTCTTTGGGACAAAGAAGAGGGGAGATGCTTGGGGTGATTTGGACTCAACAATGCATCCAGTGCAGAGGTGTTCTTTAACAAAAGCTCTGCAGGCTTCCATCTTGGCAGAGTTTAGAGCATAGGCTTTGGCTCACTTGGGAACAAAGGAGTCCTTAAGCTCGATGACATGATCATAGGGTCGATGTGGGGGAAGGATGTTGTGGTTCTTTTCTTCAAATACATTGGAAAAGTTGACATATGGTTCAGGGAGGATAACTTTTTTTTTGATGTTTTAATAGGTGATCTCCATAGCAATGGTGGTTTTGCATATAGTTTCAGCAGAAAGCCAAGCATTTCTTTTCCTAAGGTCCAATTTGATACTTTGATTAGCATCAAGACCTAGCCATCAAAAAAGATATCACCCAGGAATTTCATCATTTATGGGGAGGGGATCTTCAGGAAAGGAAAGAGTCCTATCCTTCCAGTTAATGGTAGGGTTTTGATTGGCAAGCCAGTTCATTCCTAGAATGATCTGTGGTCTACCTAGTCTGATGATCATGAAATGAAAGGTCTCTGTTTGTTCAGGGAAAATGACAGTGGCATTTGAGTAGAAGCAAATTGTCCTGGTCTGGTTGGGAGTTCCATCTACATTCAAGGCCTGTATAGATTTGGAGAGGGGATGGAAAGGGAGACCAAGTCTCTTGGCCAGTCAATGGTTGATGAAGGTTCCAGTAGCTCCACAGTCAATGAGTGCAGTGGTGTCGATGGTTTTTGTTCCATGGGATAGTCTGATTCAAATGTGAATAGATTTCTCAGATTCAGATGACAATGTTACATGGGCAATTTTATGGAGAGGAAGCCTCAACTCATCTCTCCTTCTCAAAAATCCTCAGTGATTCCCATGATAGAAGCAATGGATTCTTGAGCAGGTTCAAAGCTTTGCTTCAATTCCTGAAGAATCTCCTGAGTGGTCTTCCCTCCAGTGGTGAGGGAGTTAATGTATTGTGTGAGGTCATTGCTGGGCTGTGTCTGTTATGATTTCACCACTTATCTTATCTTATCAAGTAACATGACCACTGTCACATGACTGTGGGACATGTCACCTGACCAAGTCTAGATCAAACCCTTTCACTACAATCACACTCGTTCTAAACCCTTATCTCCATGCTTCTTTAATTACTGTCGCTCTAGGCTCTTATCTCTAATTCCACTCCACAGTGATGTCATTACCTTAGTAAGTCTTCACATGCCTGCCCTAGAGTACCCTGTAGTATATAAACCTGAATACATCAACAACCAGACTTCAGTCAAGTCCTGGTTGATTTCCCTTATCATCCTCTTGATTCTCTAAGCAAGCCTTTGAGTGGTAGCCAAAGCCTTAAGTGGTGTAGGTTGCCAACATTAGGACTTGACTGTATTTGCTTTCCCTACCACTCTACCTCATTACCTTGCCATTGTTTACAACAACCCTGGACTCTAGGGGCAAAGGGATTTTTACATACCCACACTTCACACTTCATGCTGTAGGGAACTATCATTCCCTGCATGTGTATTCAGGCCTTATAGGGTGCCTGACAATACTATGATCAAGCTGGTACTATACTGGTCGACTGGCTGTTTTTCTGGTATGTTTCCAGCCGGTTTCAATCCCCTACATGACCAGCTTGCATAGCAACTGGCAAGATCTAGTTTATACCAGCAGTCATCACTTCCTTATGCTATTTACTGGTACTCACACAGTGCTATGCCAGTTGAGCCAGTACTATACTGGTAGACCAGCTGGTTTCCTGGTATGTTTACAGCCAGTTTTGACTCCCTACATGACCAGCATGCACTGCAACCGACCTGACTTGGTTTATACCAGCCAGGTATGTTTGTTCGTGATCGGTTTATGTTGTTTTGGGCCAGTTTGGCTATTTTTACTTATTTGACATTGTTTTATGTTAGTTGAGCACTACATAGGCATGTCATTACTTATCTAATACAGTTTTTCTCTCTCCTTCATGTTAGTACGCCTGATATAAGCCTGAATGCCTGGTCCTAGTCCTCCCTCACTGTCTGCATTGTGTGCAGAAGTCTGGGAACGCATTGGAAGTCCAGAGTCCGGTTTCTTCTGGAGAAGGCCCCCATAGGAGTAGTCCACACTGGTGGTACACTCTTTCTCATTCATTTCTTATACTATTTCTGGCCATTTGGGATTGTCTTGAGACTCCCTGGGACAAACATATCACCCTACCTTCTTTTCTCTTGCCTCACACGCAGGCACATTTTAGTTTCTACAATGCACACTTGCGCAACACTTTTCTTTTACATATACCCCAGTGATACACTGGAGAAGGTCAACCCATCTATAGGAGGGTTGTCAAGGGGTGCTTGAGAGAGAGCTTAATTGGTTTAAAAACCGCCTCCGCACATTTCTATTTCAAAGGAGCCTAGGCTTGCATCCTTGTGAGGCACATTCCTTTTAGAATCACTACTATGCAGTTGGTCACTGGTGAAAGAGTGGTCTTGTGCCCACCAGTCCAACTTACCTATGAAAAGTTTTGAAGACTCTAGTCTAGTGGCTGTTGACTGGATAGAATACTAGCTGGAGTTGACAAGGTCCTCACTAGTTTACGCATTTTTGGATGTTCCCAAACAATCCCACCAAGTCCGAGGAAGTTGAGGTTCACCTCCCCTCCGAGAAAACAGTATTCGGAAATAACTATGAATACCAGTGAGAGTACTCCTTCAATCCAAATGATGGGTACATAGACCAGCAAGGAAGATTCCATTGGTGGTCTGGAGACTTACTGTAGTGGAAAGAAGAGCAACAACCCCAGACGAAAGGGTCCATTCACCAAGCCCAGTCGAACAAGAGTGGGAACACTACCAACCTAGAAACGGCAACCTTTACCGCACCCCCACGCCCCAACCACTAGTAAATCTCTTTGAAGATCAAGACTTCTTACCCTACCTTCTTAACCGAATCAGAGAAGGAGAACCCTTTGATGAAGCCCTACTACAAGCTCACAGAGTACCACAAGAACAAGCCCTAGCATTCAGGGCACATGTTCTACAAGTCCAGCTCTTCAACCATCGACCTCAGCTGAGAAGAGGAATTGAGATCCTCGAAAGAGTTCAAGAACAACTGGTCAACCTAAGAGATCTAAATATGCCATCCTCCTCCCTAGAACTGGAACTAGCCCTGGTTCCCCAAGAAGAACAAAACATCGCAGCACCCTTACAGGAATCTGCACCCGCATGTAGACTCTGAAATCAACAATTCCTCCAACAACCCCATCATTGACCAACCCTTGTCCCCAGACCCGACCAACCAATTTCCACCTGAACCCACTCCCAAACCAATGGCAACCATGGAGCACATCCAAGAGTTGGTCGAACAGACTAACAACCTGAAAGACCAACTAAGGACTCTGCAAAGATCCAGTGGAGTAAAAGAAACAGGAAACACAGAAGTAAAAATTAGTAAGAAGGTGGAATTAGTCCTAGAGCCAGGGAGGTATGATGGGAGTAAACTAAAGTATGATAGCTGAAAACTACAAATAAAGCTTTACCTAGATGCCAATACCGAAATATTCATCATCAACAAAGAAAAGGTGGTCACAATCTTAACAAGAATAGGGCCAAAAGATGGCAAAAGGGATAACCATGGTGCTGAGCAGTGGGCTCAGCAATACCTAATGAGATTCATGGAAGGAGATGCCCTATGGCCATCAATAGAAACACTTTGGGACATGATGCACCAATGGTTCAAAGCAATCAACAAAATAGATGAAGTGAGAATGAGACTGGAATGGTGTTGCCAGTATAAAAACAAAACCATCCAAGACTTCCTAACCAGATGGTTAGAACATTACTACGATACAAAGGTGAATCCCACAGAAGTAGACCCAAATGGGGTACGACTTCTAGAAAAGGCAGTCAATGAGGATCTCATAAGACAGATCTTCTACAATGGAGGGAGAAAGGACTGTGTACAAGACTATATGGAGTCTTTGATCACACAAGGAACCCACATAGAGTCTTTCACCCTTCAGGGAAGAGGGAGTTCCAATGGAGGACAGTCTTCCCAAGGACAATATAAAGAAGGGCAGGCACGAATATATGGAGGAAGAGGACAGCCCATGGACATAGGGGCAGTCACAAGAAAGAATACCTGCTTTAATTGCAATAAGGAAGATCACTTCACCCAAGATTGCAAGAACTCAAAAAGAGAATGCACTGAGTACAAGTTCCTTGGGGGCAGACACAAGATGGACTGCCAGAAGAAGAATGCAGGAGCAGGATGACGCCCCCAAGTGTGAGCTATGGGTGAAGAGAAGAAAGAAGAGAAAAAGGAAGAAGCACCTGGAGAAAAGGCGGTAAAAGAAATGGACTTCCATATGATGAAGGCCTACTTCTTCGATCTTCATG
>JBBPKI010000741.1:0-18477 GCA_038089155.1 Nevesoporus exiguus
AAGGACAGTGTTGCGGCTCCGGAAGACGGTGCAGTTGGTGGACCAAACTGGCCGGATACAGAGTTTCCATGGCGATCCCGTTGGGCAGTACAGGGTGGTCTTTCAGGCGCGGAGCGGGAAGAACGGTTGCGATATATTGAAAGCTTCCTCGATAGGGACTCTGACGAGGATGATATGGAAGAATCCTCATCATCGAATCGGCATAGCCTGGATAAGATGTCTTCGCGAAACCCTCGACCAGGTCGCGGCAAGATGTATCCACTCCTCTCCCACTCCAAGGACCGCCGGCGTGGTACGATGACGCTTTCTGTCATTCCTAGCGACCCAGCAAATGCTAGGACCGCATTGTTATCCAAGAAGTCTATACGGGCCGTCCACCTGCGTCTCTTGCGTCGTCGGGACGCTGATCACCGTGCGGACGGCGATGAGAGCGAGGTTTTGTGTATTTGCCGGGGACGAGACGACGGGCGCCCACTCGTGCAGTGTGACGCCTGTCGGACATGGTACCATCTAAAGTGCATTGGAATCCAGAGCACATCAGAGCTGGGCAGGGAGGAGGATCCTTGGTTCTGCGCCAATTGCGCCGAGGTGAAGACGCCGCCCCCAGTCGTTGCACCACTGCCAGAACCTACGCTCGTACCGGCCAACGACGACGAACATAGTATCGAGGGGTGCGGCGGCGCTGGGGTGGAAGGGTACGACCCACCATTCCTTAACGCCGGATTTGATCCATCGCCTGCAGTGCCATGGACGAGGTCGGTGAGACCGCCGATGACGCCGCCGCGAACGCAATATGTGCCGCACGCTGCGTCGGGTTCTTCATGGGATGAACCGCCGTCTTCGTCGTCCCGTGGAGACCCGCGTACGCCCCAGTTCAATACCGCCTCGGCATTCGGAGATCTGGTGCGGGTGTATGGCATGGGACCGGGCCGCTCGCTGGAGGCATCGTCGACGCGCGTTATTGACGAGTCGCCATTCGATCCCACGTCAACACCTTCACGAGGGATAAAGTTTGGACTACCTTTCACGACACCCAAGGATGGCAGATGGGGATCGTCTTTGCTGCAGGGGATTAGGGGTAGCGGACAAGAATTGTTTCACACCCCCAAGTATGCTGGAGAGGATGGCGGTGTAGCCTGTTTGAGGTATGGCCAACCCTTGCCGCACCACGGTAGGGTCGGGGAAGATTCGGAAGGACCCTCAGGGATGTCAGGGTTGCATCGGACGACCGGGCCTAATAACGTTACGCCTGTCGAGAGGAATGCTTTAAGCGGAGTGAAACGGGTGCAGGTGTTGGAGTCGCCACTGGGAGCAAAGAGGTCGAGACGGACTGCAGACTCATGATGCGACTCTTGGCTTGAATGTGGAGACGCCAACATTTGTGAATTGTATCAGCGTTTCATGATATTTGATGGAGAGCTTGGCTGATAGTATCATACCTTTTAGGCCATGTGCCAGCTGGAAAGGAGGCATCACCGCATTACGTTCTGTTTTCCGTGCACTGCCGTGTCTGTCAGTTTTCGGCAGGTACTAATACGTCGAGTTTAGTGGTGGTAGCAAGCATCACGATGTGATATGTAATTCGTTAGGCATGCAAGACGTGCGGATGCACTCGGTGACGCATTTGGCATGGAGGTCAGCATCATGTTTGAGAACCACGGTCGCACGCTACTGGATGTTTGACGCTGAAGAAAGTTTGAACTGACCAGCGAGTGACCCTCGGTTAAACGTACAAGCGTTGACAAGGTGACAAGTCTTCCGAGAGATCGCGTTGATCGGGCCTCGCGTAAGTGATCACGCGAGTTCATCTGCACCTTTGGGTATAAGTAGTGCTTGATACAACTCCTGGAGGGAACAATGCAGTGGCTCGCATGGACGCTCACATCTAACTCCCACAAACACACTCCGTCAACCAGTGGTGCGAGTGGATGCACTGGGACGTTGCTGAAACGCCTGTAATTTCGCCAGTGAACTGAATCCGGCAAACACGAGGAACCCGTTCAGGGACGGCGCACGGCGGGTGTTGACGGTTCCATAAAAGGAAATGCTTGTAGGGCGGGATCATCCATTACTACGCCAGCGCTCCGCGGAAGTGAGCCTGGCCCTCTCTCTCAGAAACGACGCGAGGAACGCACCGAGGGACGAACTGCGGGGGAAGCAGATGGCGCCGCCGTGGCTGCGGTGGAACAATGTGCGGCGGTGGGATCAAAGAGGATACGCTGAACAATAATAATTTAATTCAACACGAATCTGCCACCAGTGGTCGAGTGGAAGTGGAGTTACGTAAAGTACGGCGTGTTGGGAGTTTATTTTTTTTTCCCATGCGATGAATGGGTTGCGATATAAGTAACTTGTCGCGACGGAGACACAACCTTGAAAGCCTCTCCGGTGTTTCGCGCCCTTCACCACTTCACATGTCCCTGTTTACTACCACCCTCACAGACCTCGCCACCAAAGCACAGGCATCTGTGGCATGGTCCCAATCCCTCTCTGCCAAGTCTGATACCCTATCGCCTGCCGAGAGTCAGTCTCGTCCCCTCCCGTCTGTCCGTATGCTCACATGTGGCATAGTTTCTTCACGACCCACACGTCCACAGCTTGCACGACTTTCACCACCTACGACCCTTCGCGCTAACGAGCACCTTGCTGTTCTCCTTCCCAAGAACCTCTGGAAGGTGAGCGCGTCCGTTCGACTCGAATGCACAGCATCTCACCTACGTCAGCCTGACACGTTAGCTTCCGCTTGCGACAATTTGCATTGTCGCGTCAAGTTTACCGTCCTCGAGCGGCGTCATGTTCGTATCTCGTCTACAGATTGTCTGGCGCGTCAGAACTCATTCTGCCTTACAGCATTGCAGAAAGTGCGGCGGCGTCTTTTGCCACCGCTGTACCTCTCGCCTTACACATCTTCTGGACGTCTCTAACCTCGATTTTCTCCACCCTCCTCGCCACGTCCCTATCTCTGCCTTTGACAGTCCTACGTCACCTGTCAACTTGGCGAAAGTCTGCGACGAGTGTTGGGACCAGATTCACGGTTCCCTGCGTACCCCTGACACGAGACCGTCTACCCCCATGTTGGTCTCGTCAACGTCTTCTACTGCCACCCCATCGCCGACTTCTTCCATTTGCGCTTCGCCTGTCGAACAGTCAGCCCTTTTGGCGAGACATGTCCGCGTTAAACGGAGCTTGTCCCAACTTAGCTCAAAGCAATTTCCTTGCTTTTCGGCCATGGTTGTCGCCCCCTCGGATCTGGAGGCTTCCGAGCCTTCGTTTGGCGAGTTGGACGCCTACCCGTTGCGTCGCTCGAGCATCATCTGCAAAGCCACTGGCGGAGGTCGGTGGGAACCCAAGAACTCTCCTCCAAGAATTGGCATCCGCATCCCAGGTTGCAAAGCTCCATATGAAATCGAAATGGAGCGTGAGGATGCTGAGGAGCGCCGACGCCGCACGAATCCGATCGTGAGAGACGGAGGTCAGTTATTTAAACCTCCCTCAACACGGTCACGTGGACTGACCTTCGTCTTTGTTCAGAATTTCAGTACCGATTTCGGCAGGAACGGAATCCGCCTGCGAGCGTCTGTCGAAGCCCTTGCCGTCTGTCGACTTTCTAGCCTTGTTTTACTTGCTTTCTTAAAGTTTATTGACCTTGTTGTACACCAAGCCCTGTGCATACCTACCGCATACCCCCTCGCCCATTTCCCCTCAAGACGGTCGCCTTATGCGCGACGCTCACCATATACCCTACATGTCTCTTCCTATGCGACACCCTATGCCTCTGCTATGACTGCTAATAGTGTTTGTGACGATATCATATTGTGCTTCTAGATTTTCTCTTGTACGTCTCACCGTATATCTACATTACATAGTTTGTTTGCTATACCGTGTCTTCCTGTAGTAGAGCTTGCAAATTGCTTTTCTTATCTCAATGTGTGAGGGTGTTGGCAGGAGGTCATCTGACCGATATAGGTGATCCTGATTAAATGATTAATGATTTGCAAGGTTGTCTAACTCAATCGACTTTGGCCATGACATCGCTGGAAATAGCGGAAGAAATACGATCCATATTCCCGGGAACAGAGGAGCTAATCGTCCAATACATCTCTGGTTATCTTGTCGACGACGCCGGCGAAGACGAAGACGTTCTCCAGGTGGCCAATGACTTGCTCAGCTCCCTCGGACGAGATCGTCCAGACGATGTGCAGAAACTAATGGCTCGGCTCCGGGATCTGCTGTCCGAACAGCTAGAAGCGCGTGCCCAGAACAGCGCTCGTCCAAAGCTGATGAAGCTCGACAAGGTCGTCGATCTCAGCAAGGTCGGCGCGATGTCGAACACGATCGGCCTCGGGGAAGGCGTCGACCTCGAGAGTATCAACAAGGGAAAGTGAGTGTTGTTGTCTTGCGGGTGCTTCCTGTGCGCGTACCGGGGGATGGAGGTGAAGCGTGATATGTGTGTTCCGTACAGGGCATCCCGTGTCGACGTCAAAAAGCTCGAGAAACAGGAAGCGAAGCTCAAGGTGTGGGGCTGGACTCGTTTGGTGGAGTGGTGTTATTGGGGGAACTGATGTCTACCTTCTTGTTTTCTTCGACAGGCCAAGATCGAGAAACGTGCACGCAGGGATCTGTATGAGGGCTCCAAGTTGCTCGATCAGCATCGCAAACAGGTGAGCTTTACTCTCCCGCAGTAAGGTCTAGAATTCGTCTCATTCGCTCGTATTCCAGCAAAACTATGAGGAAATGTTCATGAAGGCGAGCTTATCACGCCAGTCAAGTCTACGTGGTGATGTAACATCCGCCAACGTTAGATCAATCCCATCGAAGCTGCCGCTGCTGCGAAGAACAAGAGCAAGGACATCCACCTTCCATCTATCGACGTCAATTTTGCTTCCAATCGTATCCTGTATGCGAGATTTACTACATGACGAGCAGTCTGTCTCATTACTGATGTCTTGTTCCAAGATCAGGTGCAAGTCTGACGCTCGCGTACGGTCGTCGCTATGGTTTGATTGGTAGAAACGGTGAGTATCATCATTAGCGAGTCGTAATTCACTTTATAGCATCAAGGGATCAGGCGTCGGAAAGTCGACGCTACTTCGACACATTGCTATGCGTGAACTACCGATACCAGCACACATCACGATCCTGTTCGTGGAGCAGGAAGTAGGTCTAATACCGTACTACTTTCCTCCCACATTGAAGGTATTCATCGTCTCTAGATTGTTGGTGACGACACTACGGCCCTTAATTCGGTGCTGAAAGCCGACGTTTGGAGAGACCATCTACTGAAAGAGGAAGCCCTCCTCAATGCAAAACTTTCCGAGCTTGAGAAAGAGGGAGACGACAAACGGTTCGAGGATGCGAGGGAAGAGGCTGTAACAAGGCTAGCTGAGGTGCACGCCCGCTTGAGTGATATGGACGCAGAAAGTGGACCCTCACGGGCCGCAGCACTTCTGGCTGGTGAGTTGAGCGGCAAGACAGTAATCTCTTCGACGTCATTCATTGTCCCGTAGGACTCGGTTTTTCCGAAGCTGACCAGGCAAGACCGACTAAATCATTTTCAGGAGGTTGGCGGTGCGTGTCATCAGTGTTTTGGATTGTGATAGACTATATGATCAATATCGTTCAGCATGCGTCTGGCACTTGCTCGAGCGCTATTTGTCAAGGTATAGCTCTAGGAGTTGTCTCTCGTGCCTGTAGTTGACTAATGGGTTGGTAGCCGGCTTTGCTGTTGCTTGACGAGCCTTCCAATCACATCGATTTAAATGCTTTGGCGTGGCTTGAGGACTATCTCCAAACGTGGCAAGGAACGCTACTCGTCGTATCACACGATCGTGCATTTCTGTAAATTCTGTATCACTAATGTCTCTTTCAGTCCCTAAGCTAATGGTCCTTGCAGCGATGCTGTCGCGACTGACGTCATCCACCAACATTCCGGACGTTTAGATTATTACAAGGGGTATGTGCCATCTTGAATAACTCACGTACCGTTCACTCGATTTTCCTCTCAGAAACTTTACACAGTTCTACTCCACCAAATCAGAACGTGACCGGAACATGCGGAAAGAGTATGAAACACAGATGGACTACCGCAAGCATCTGCAAGCATTCATCGACAGGTGGAGATACAATGCTAACCGAGGTAGGCCCTCGACTCATTTTTCATGGCATCAAGCTCTAATATCACGTCGGAACTTAGCTGCGCAAGCGCAGGCGAGAATCAAAATTTTGGAAAAGGTCGATTGTTCTCAGCTTATCCGGATTATTGGACTTACCTTGGACATGTACTAGTTGCCAGATCTCGAACCTCCGGAGGAAGATGAAAAGGAGACATTCAGGTTTGTGGTTTTTGTCACCCGTTTACTATCTGCGTTCTAACGAACGCGGCGCAGATTCCCGGACGCCGAGAAAATACCACCACCGCTGCTTCAATTATCAAGTGTCAACTTTGGATATAGTGCAGATCAGATTCTTCTTAAGAACATCGACATCGACGTTGGGCTGGATTCTCGAATTGCTGTGGTAGGTCCAAACGGAGCAGGAAAGTCGACGCTGTGAGAACGCAGGATCTTGTTTTGTGTCCGAGGATGCTGATGTGTGCGTTAGAATCAAGCTATTGATGGGGGAACTGATACCCCTGAGCGGGGAGCTCAAAAAGAACGGTCGCCTGCGAATGTAAGCTTTTATAGCGATAGCTCCTAGACTCCAGCTCATTTTGACGCAGAGGCTACTTTGCTCAACACCACGTCGACACGCTCAACCCAGCAATGTCGCCCGTTCAGTTCCTGGCTTCAAGATTCCCTGGAAAGACGGAACAAGAATACAGAAGCCATTTGGGCAACTTCCAAATTAGCGGCATGACGGGGTAGGGGTCACCTCCATGTTTGATGCGACTTGGCGAGCTTTTCCGTACGACAGGTTGCAGTTGATAGGCACGCTATCTGGAGGTCAAAAATCGCGTGTGGCGTTTGCAGCGCTTTCACTGATGAACCCGCACATCTTGCTGCTCGATGAACCTACGAACCATCTCGATATCGAGGTTCGTCTTCGGGGAAGAGCGGAGCGCGGAATGCTAATGCGCGCATGCAGGGTCTTGATGCGCTGATGGCCGTGCTGAATTCGTGGAACGGCGGTGTGATCATCATCTCGCACGACGAGCGGTTCATCACCAGCGTTGCAAAAGAGGTAAGCGCTCTCATCAACGCGCACGAGAGTGATATGCTGATCGAGACGGCCCGACTAGCTTTGGGTGTGTACGGACGGGACGGCGACCAAGTTCAAGGGCGATGTGCAGGCCTACAAGGTGAGCATGGAGATCACTGCACATCTGGTGACACGTTACACCTCACTTTTTCTTGTATCAGAGTCTGATCGTGAGCAATATCAAAATGCGACCTTAAACGCCAACGAGACGATTAGACACGTGTTATCGGCCAAACCGGGTGGTTATACGTTACGACTACGATGGTCGACACACCCGTGTTGTTGGTGTCTAGTAGCTCCTCATGAAGTGCATCGTGAACATAAACGGTTCGGAGCAAGGTTGTCTGTAATATTGTCAACGGTCCTTTTTTTCTCGCGAGTCCTAAGACTTATTTGCGTGTCGATCAAATCAGCAACCACAAGAATTTCGAAGTTATTTCGGTACAACAAGCACATAGCAATACACTCCCCAGGGATCCTTTCCACGTACGCTAAAGTAACATCATGGCAAAGTGGGGCTCGGGTTGCATACAGCCAGCGTCGTGTCAGTGCCCGTTCCTCCAAGTCTGGCAGAGAACCAAAAGGGGGTCTGAAAGTACAAGGGCGGCCGTCCCAGAACGCGTGTGACCATCTCTCGCAACTCGGTGGTTCTGGGTCCCGCACTGCGGGCGTGGTGATGAAGGTGCGCGAATAAAGAGGGCGACCCATCGGGACGAATTTTGCTTTTTGGCTAATAAAACAAGTCGAATCAAAGTGGAGGGATGGCCGTGGTGAGGGTATAAAAATCGGGGCGCTCGTCGACAGGCCGTCGGCCATCTTACCCAATTAGACGACGATGAAAAACCGAGGGCTTGCGAGGAGTCGAGCTTGGACGTGCGAGAACAGAGATCTGATCTTGAAGACGAACACGCCGTGGCGTAACAGAGGGCGGGGGTCGACAGGGGCATCAAGGGATTTCAGGCCATACCGGGGTAGACGCTCGATTGTGAGGTACGTCCGCGGAGTTGTCAAAGGGCGGGCCCAGAGGGCCGAGGAACGCGAAGGTCGAGTTGAGGTGAGCTTGTTTGCAATGGTAAGCGCAAACAGCGTCGATGGAGGCTAGGCCATGCATCATTCCGTGGGTTATCGCGGACTTTCTGATTTTTGGAGGGTTTTCTGGTGTTTTCTTGCAAGATGCGCAGCGGTGCCTTACAACAACGCATGTAAGACAACGAACGAAGAAACCGAATCCAAAGGAGCGACGATGTTGGAACTTGACAAGAGTTTTCCAAGTCATGTCAGGAGTGCGACGTGGAGGATATCAGAGCTCGCACATCAAAGTGAGACGGATCTCGAGGGTTTTGAGGGTCCCAATTATTTTGGATTTCTTCTACCAGTGCACGTAAGGGCCGAGTCGTCAGAATCGAACAGTCATCGTACCACTTTCGAGAAATGACTGAACACTCAACCCAAAGGAGCGATAGTAGCTGGGACAAGAAATATATAAAAAGACTAGCGTCCAAGTCAGAAACGCAGAAAGTAGAGCGTCAATGCACATACTCGGAAACAAAGCATTTGGTGGCGGTGTTGCAAGTTTGTGACTGTTTGGATTTTTGTTTTTCCACCGAAAATGCATGAAGGATCACAGTAAAGCTTGATCAACGTACCTTTGCCCAAAAAAAATAAAACGAAAGAAAAAGAATGGTATAGGGTGACGAAGGTCCCCTGGGAACGACAGAGCTAGCCACAAACCTTGTTTGGTAACGAACGACCGAGAGCGTCACTGCGGTGTCAAATGAGGCAGGTCAACCACCGCAGGGCTTGTTGATGGTCTCATAGATGACCTCGGGGTGTTCCTATGGAAGCGAGAGCCCGCAGTCATCATCTCCGGCCTGATGGAATGGTGTGGATCAATCTCACTGTTACCATCATGCATGCGCGAAAACGGCCACGCGGCGCGTTGATTCAGGCCTGGAGGCTGGAATCGTGCGTTCAACCCCTCGCACGTTGCTTGACAGCGCAAAGGGGATTGCTGTCTAGCCTCGAGCTGCAAACTACGAATGCGCTCGACCCTCTGTGGCACTTGCCAGCACGGAGGGGATCGTTGCCTGGCCTCGAGCGAGCTGCGAACCTGAGGGCGCTCGACCCTTCACGTCACTTGTCAGCATGAAGAGGATCGCTGCCTGGGCTCAAGCATATTGCGAGCCCGAGGGCGCTCAACCCTCCATGTCGTTTGTCGGCGTGAAGGGGATTGCTGTCTAGCCTCAAGCGAGCTGCGAGCCTGAGGGCGCTCAACCCTCCACACCGCTTGTCAGCATGAAGAGGATCGCCGCCTAGGCTCAAGCAGGTTGCGAGCCCGAGGGCGCTCAACTCTCCATTTCGTTTGTCAGCGTGAAGGGGATCGCCGCCCGGCCTCGAGCGCGCTGCGAGTGCGCTCGACTCTCCGCGCTACTTGTCAGCATGAAGGGGATCGCTGCCTAGGCTCAAGCAGATTGCGAGCCCAAGGGAGCTCAACCTTCCATGTCGTTTGTCGGCGTGAAGGGGATCGCTGTCTAGCCTCAAGCGAGCTACGAGCCTGAGTGCGCTCAACCCTCCACGCCGCTTGTCAGCATGAAGAGGATCACCGCCCAGGCTCAAGCAGGTTGCGAGCCTGAGGGCGCTCAACTCTCCATGTCGTTTGTCAGCGTGAAGGGGATCGCTGCCTGGCCCCGAGCGAGCTGCGAGCTTGAGCACCTCAACCCTCAACGTCGCCCGTCAGCGCGGAGGGGATCGCTACCTCGCACGAGCAGTGAGTACACTCAATCCTCCCCGTCTGCCAGAGTAGATGAAACGTACCCGTATCCTAAGCTATCCTGGAACATAATCTGGTGCAGTATGAGATGCTCGTCAGGACAATAATGTCATGACAGGAGAGCTCACCGTGCGCGACGACCGAACGAGGAGCCCGCCGACGCATGGAGATGCCGCGACGTCACCAAGAGCAATTTGCCTGCTGGAACCCGAGTAGAGTGCGATGAAAAGTAGAAAGAAGAAAAGAATGAGAATGGCGGTATCCGGCACGACGAGAGAGCTTTTATACCTGTCAAGGGCCAACCGCATTCCAAACGTCCGGATTGGGTTTGGCGGCTGCCCAGGATACCCAACTCCCCGCGTCAGACGAATAAATAGTACTTACTCCTAAGTATGCTTGCTTGAACGTTAGGAGGCAGACTTGAAGAAGCGCGCGACTGACCGTCGACTGGTGATGGAGAGGATAGTGGACTGGTAACCTCACAACCACTCATCTCCCGCCCCACCTGTGCCATCTCGAGAAGTTGGCACGCAGTTGCTTGTCTCGCACCCCTCCCGTGCTGTTGAATGCAGCCGCCTGTCTTCTGCCCACCCATGTCGTATCGACTCGTGCCTTGAACGTGCACTACAGACGGCACCGAAAGGCGAGCTAAAAGAATACTAGCTCGCAAGCTTTTGTATACAGCTTTCTATGTGCTTGATTTCCATTTTTGTAATTGACTTGGGAGTGCCGGCTTATAGTCGGCAGAACCTTGTAAGTTGACAGAGTTACAAAGCAAAAAGGAAATCACGAGTGTTAGTTCCCACATATTATGAGAGCCTTGTCAGGCAGGGTAATGGTTGCACGGACCTTATCAAGGTGCCAAGATCTGATGTTATCCTTCAGTTCTTTTGCGGTCTCCATACGTTTTCGGACTTCAAGCAGCCAATCATCATTATCTTCCATGAGATACCTAATGCTAGGAAGTGCTACTTGCCGTGTTACTGCAATGGCTCAGCGATATGATGCGTGAATTTGTGCCAGCATACAACAGGCCAGCCCATGGCACTTCAAACTGAAACGAAGGGCCGCAAAAAAGAGAAACAGAAAAAGGGTCTGCTCCTTTACTCCACGTGTTCAACAATCAGGTACTTCATTGTTGTATTATCACCCCGACCCATGCGATTTCGAAATTCCCTCTGTGATCAGCGACTAGACGTTATCGGGTCATGGCTGGCTGTAGCAGGTTATAAGTAGACCTCACTTGCTAACTGACTTCCTAACCCACAAATTCCATGCTGTCGTGTCTCCAGAGCACCAGACATGATGGCCACGCGGTAACATTCCGTCATAATAGGAATGAGAAAACTGGGTTACAGCAACTGGCGCATCCTGATGATGCATCACATCGTCAGAACCAAAGTCGTAACGTTCCCACTCTGCATTCAGCCATGACAAGGTAGGGTAAGTCAATGGTAGTCGACAAGCATGTTTCAACTCGATGATCACTGACTTACGATGCATATAGTGCATACAAGCTACGGCTCGGATCAATTCTCATGAGATAAGGATGATTGAGTAACGTCACGATGGTTGAATGTTGACTATTAAATGGGTGAAATGACTATTCCAACCAAGGGAAGAGGATTACAGTTGTCCACTACGATTCAAAGGCATCTGGTATGCTTGTGTGGAACCCGTGGCAAAGAGCAGCACGAGGACCGTGAGGTGGAAGCAGAGAGCTTTGAGCTACATGCTTGATATTCGCGTTCGTCTACCAGTGTCTGTAGGGTTACTCTCACTCTCACACTCACACTCTATTCTTATAATACTAAACCGGCATTGATCTCCTCCCTTATCTTGCTTGCGCAGCACTCATATAGCTTTGTTCACATCAACAACGCCCCACCATACAGCTTCATGGCGTGATCTATGGCTCTTAAATTGGATACTGCATTACGTTTTAAATGCGACCCACAACTTCTTCTCCTTCCAACGTTGCGTTTTATGTAGCAAAACCATAGGTTTGAATCAACTTGAAGTTCCGTCTTGATCGCAGCAAAATACTACCGACTCATAACATGTACAACAATATGCCAGTGGTGGCTTTGGGGAACTGGCACGCCCGATGTTTGGGAGCCCCAGTGCAGAGGGTATAGCAGGGCGTAAACAAACGTTCGGCCCATGCCGTCAACTGCTGTCCTTTTGTTTCGCGTCCCGGGATTACTCCTCCATTATCAATAGTCCATGTATAATATGTATAACCTGTCTAAGTTCCTATATACGGTCTTGATGTGACCGTGTAACTCGGTAAGTGGGACTTGTATATCGACTCAGGCATTTCAAGTCACTGGTTTGCGTTTTCTTTGGTGTCGTGGTAGGGTGGATGCTCTAACTGTTTATCCTGTCATGGTCACTCAGCAGGATGTAAGCAGACTCCAGACTTCCTACCCCACGAACTCCTTGACGTCATGTTACCAGAGCATTGGCTATGGTGACTAGACGGACGTAATACTCTGTTGTGATAGGAATAAGAAAAGTTGGGATACAATGACTGGCATGTTTCGCCTTGATGATCACTGACTCATGGGACGTACATACAAGGTGCGACCCGAATCAACTTTCATGGATAAGGATGATTGAATAACTGATGGGTCCAAAGCTGTGGTTCTAGGCTGTCCGGCGATGAAGTGGAGACAGGGTGGATGGCATCACAATGGATACAAGCCGCCTCACCAGTCGAGCCATATATACAAATCGCGGGTAGGAGATAGTAAGGCATTGTCAAGTGGCACCAAGAAGTGATGTGTTTGGAATATGAGGTATCGTTCAGGTGGTATCACCACGAGGAATTTACCAGTGTTCTACAACGAGACAATCCTCCACGTCACCATTCACTCCAGAGTCCATTTTCGACGTGAGCTAGCCCACCCTCCAGACGACGCTCAAGGGTACCTTTTTATGCAGCTCAGCCACTGAAAAATTATCTTGTAGAATAACTTATACCCCGCCTATTGATGCGTCCACCACCCCTTCAACCCATGGTGCGGTTTACTACTCAACCATGGGTCTTGGTGCTCTCTTGCCTTATTATGAACGCCTGTCAGTGGTGAAGGTGGGTCTGAAAACTTGTCCTGTTCGTTTTTTTTATCCGTTAAGGAGCCACATATTCTAGCTCTAGGTTGGCGGCCTGTGTGACATTGCCTTCCCATGTGTCTGAAATCTCTCTCAGGTCCCTTCGTGCTCTGGTTGACTTGCTCATCTCGGTGCGAGCATCTGACCTCGGACTTGGAGGTTCTGCATCCGTACGTTCGTGTATGATAAGCTCGCGTCTGAGTTTCACATTGATCTCACATCCTGCTTTGACTAAGTTCACGTGGGCCTGACCCGCCACTATTTCGATTCCCAGCCATGTGACTTCCAGGAGGGCCGCGCTGCCCATTTAAGAGAGTGTGGGCGTGGTCCGGAGGCAGGCCCAGTGAGTGACACTTGACGAGCGTGGGCCGCGAGCCACACTGTCGTCGTGGAATGATACAAGGCACGCAAGGCACAGAAGGAGTTCACCCTAATATTTTAGATGCGCTCAATCTCCATGATGCTCAAGGGTTTTGCCCCATAACGATATTACAGTGGTATCCCAGAACACTTTGTACTTCATAATACTCTTAACGTGTGTTTGAGCTCACAGAATGCGGACCGTGATTTTCCCGCTATCGAGCGGGTCAAATAAGGGATACTGTGATCAGACACCGTTCGTGCGGGGGTAGATTTTTTTTAGAATCCCATGATCCGTCATGATTATCGGTCCCGATGGTCAAATAGCCCCTGGTAGTCGAGGGCCAGAGAGAATAGCCTATCGTCCAGGTATAAAGATAGATAACACGAGCAAGGGTGGTCTTCGTCTCTTTTTTCAACTCTCTGCAATGGATGCTCGTCAACCCGTCGGTTCCACCATTGAGTGTACTACGTAAGTCCCTCTGCTTCCACCTAACATCGTTTACTTGAAAGGCGCATGTGATAGTCCACTGGAAATACTCCAGAAGATGGAGAGTCTTGGCGGATCTGTCGGATATGACACCAACCCGGGCGCATTCAGCGACTTCGTTCCAGTAAGTCGACGGACATTGCAATAGACAGGTCAGCTGACCACAAGCCGAACACTTGCTATTCAGGCCCTTGACTCTTTCGATTCCGAGTGAGTTGTTTCTTTTACCCTTGTATCCTCGCTGACCACTGCATAGCGTCTGGGCCAGGGCCATCAGGGAACTAGCTGAATACGAGAAGAACCCAGATGCAAAAGCGTTGAGAACAAAATTACAGTCTGAGCTCGACCTGCAGCATTCTGTAAGCATTGTTCTCGCACGAAGATGCTATACCGCATTCACCATGGGTTCTTCTAGGACCCGGAGCTAGCGCGAAAGCAACGGTAAGTCGCTCCCGGCGTGCTCGCGTTCACTCGTGACAATTTTTTCGCGTCTCAGTATTTCTAAGATCATTAAGGGCATAGAGTCCCTTGGAGGATCTGCTGGTTTCCAGAGCTTCACGAGGAACGCTCAGATGAGGTTAGAACCTGTAGCTGACATGCAGGGGACTGCTCCCAGTAGTGGGTTGTCTTCCCACTATGTCTGGGGTATCGCCTCTGGCGCCTGGTTCGTCACAGTAGTCACCGTTCGGGCTGCCAGTGGCGAGCATGACGGCACGGGCAACACGGAGAACCCCCTTCGAAGCTGGAAATTCGCAGGGTGTCCTGAATTATGAGAGTTTCAATGTGAACAGTCTAACTGTCAGAGCCGTGTCGCCACAACTTCGGTGACGTTGGACCGCAGACTCACTAGAAATTTTCGTTGTTGAGACGCCGATGGCCGGAATCATGTCAGCCATCATCGTCAATTAGTGGACATGTTATTTGTACTGGTGAATGAGTGGCTTGCAGGAAACGCCAAGCTAAGGATTGTATTGCCGTTCGTGGAACCTGTGGTTGGATTAAGGTAGCACTTGTTCTCTTACGAGAAGTTAAATTAACGTCCGTATACTAAAAGTGATGAGGAGAGTTGGAAGATAGTACCTCAACTTGTGACCCGGAGCCAGTTTAGTACTGGAATATGGTGTTCGACGACTCCTTAGCACGTCGATAGCCTATATGGTGAAGAATTGACCCACACATCTGATACTGGCGCGAAGCTCGCCCGCGTATACTCAGCTAGGTCACGGGTCGCTAGTAGGGTTCTCCTAGTTAGTGTGTCCCATAACTGCCAGCATGCCAGGGTGTAGACTTCCTCCGGGCCGGGCACTGCCGGTGGAGGCTTGCCAGTGGGCCGTGTGGCGCTCGTACTCACTTTGCTGGTCTCACGGCACTTCAACATTCAACTTATTTGATAACGTTGTGATACGTTCAAGGTATGTAATAACATTGAGATTAGCACTTCCACTGTTGTATAGAAGTTCAGTCACTCATTCTACTGTCAAAGATGGTGCACAATGAGTTCAGAAGAACTTTCATAATCGGCTGCGGATGCACCGCCTTCATTAAGGTATTTCAAGCTATATATTCATCTGTCGAGTGTGCGTGCTCAACTCACTGCTATGGTTTGGGTTTACTGTGATCACAAAAGCCCAGAGGGTTGAGAACGACGGAAGACGTAAGCTTCACTGGAGAGTGGACTCGTTCCTTTTCATACCTCATCGTTAGATGGGCCTAGAAGCAGCGACGAAAGCATTGCTTGACGCAGGTAAAGCTCAGCATTCCACGGCTAGAACCAGGGGACGCATAACCCTACATTCAAGGTATCACATACGACGTGGTCGAAACCGCCTTTGTTGGGTACTGCTATGGCGACTCGACGAGTGGACAGGTCTGCTATCATGCCTACTCAGCGCGTTCTGATACTGTGACGAGTCCCCGCCCTCTAGCGTGCCCTCTACAACCTCGGCATGACTGGCATCCCGGTCACGAACGTCAACAACAACTGCTCCACCGGTAGCACAGCACTCTTCAATGCCAATAATGCTGTCAAGTCCTCTCTCGTGGGGTGTGCTCTTGCTCTTGGATTTGAACGTATGGCTCCAGGAAGTCTAGGGACCAATTTCCCTGATCGCGCATCTCCAACCATACTATTTGGTACTAAATCCCAAGAATTGGAGTTTAACATGAAGACGGGGAAGAACTATGGGCCAGGCGCCCCAAGGATGTTTGCCAATGCGGGCCAGGAGTACTGTGAGAAGTATGGTGCCGATATCACACATTTTGCCAAAATAGGTGTGTTCTACTTATGCCAGGCACCATGTATAGCATGGTTGGCAGTCCACGGTGTTCGAATTACTGAGGAGTGACATCGTAACAGCTGCGAAGAACCACAAGCACTCACTCAACAATCCGTACTCACAGTTCCGGAACGGGTGGACCGAAGAACAGATCCTGGGCTCACCAAAGGTCAACAATCAGCTGACCAAGTTCATGTGCAGTCCAACATCGGTACGTTCCAACACTGCCGCCTCAGGCTACTGCTGAGTACACCTGTAGGATGGTGCAGCTTGCTGCATTGTTGCATCAGAGGATTTTGTACATGCTCATAAGCTCGAGAATCAGGCCATTGAGGTTGTTGCTCAAGCACTAGAGACAGATCGCCCGGCTGCCTTCGAGTCCGGGAGTGCAATGGAAGTGGTTGGGTACGGCATGACAAAACGATGTGCCGATAAAGTTTTCGCGCAGGCCGGCTTCACACCTGGGCAAGGGCGGGATGAGGTTGGCGTGGTGGAGCTGCATGACTGTTTCGCTGCCAATGAGGTAAAGTAGGATTTGTTCTATTCTCGACCTTTTGATCATTCTACTTTCCAGCTTATTACATACCCCGCACTTGGACTTTGCTCCATTGATGCAGCTCACAAATTAGTGGAGGCAGGCGACAACACAGTGAGATCTATGATGCCGTTCTTCCTAATGGCTTTAAATCACCTTTCGTGCAGTATGGTGGGAAATATGTCGTAAACCCTAGTGGAGGACTCGAGGCTAAAGGGCATCCGCTTGGTGCCACTGGTTTGGGCATGCATTTCTATATCATTAGTAGGCTTTCCGCCCCCTAATACCAAAGTGTACATTAACAAAATGGGGCTTGCAGTGCAACTTCGTGACTGTGAGTTGATCCATTGTCGTATATACCTATTTTCTTGTTACTGATTATATGTACAGGGGCTGGCCTAATGCAGGCGCCGGAGCTTTTCAACACCTTGGACAAACGTGGCAAATATGGGCTCGTGCACAACATTGGTATCGGTGGCGCGGTGGTCGTCAGCCTCTTGCGTCGACCCGAATTTTTCAAACCCGGTGGTGTCGACGGGCGAACAAGGTACACTGCTGCGGTGCTCGATCCCACCTCCACGTCTATTGATAATGCGTCCTTGCCGTTTGACACAGGCTGGGATACAACCATGGATGTGAATGCAAGCCCATCACGCTTGCGGACCTGGACAAAGTCAAGTCGAAGCAATCGTCGTCATATGTACTCCAAGCCGCTAAGTTATGAAGGACTAAATTTCCTTTTGCGTGTCTCCAGTAGAGTACTGGTGGGGTGATTTGACCCTTTTGTTAATGAAACCGTCGCTGCATGTATGGAGAGAATCACATCACGCTTGAGTTGGATCGGTTGCGAGGTTTCACTATATTCGGTGCGTTCAAGAACTCGTAGGCACTGATTCAGCATTATAGTGATCGTAGATACCTGAACAGGTGTGTTCCCTTTCGTTTTGTTGCGAACGAGATTACAGGCCGTAGACTCGTAAGCGACCTGAGAAAGGCCAGTCAGGATCATAGACGCGCAAGCATGCACAGTCATGATGGTCAAGGTCTCTACCACAGAGAAATGACGAGTCGGTGTCTCTTCTTGGCGTAACGTCGTTGAGTCTCCCTTTCGCCATATACATCTATTTTTCGAATGTTACACCGACCACCTGCGATTCGCCCAAGAGTCGACTTGACACCTTCGATATTAGTTGCATCTCTCGACAGCAAGTTGAAAAGTTGTCGATTGTGATGCGGAGACTGCTTGCATCGGTCCGTCTCCGACAGCCCCCGAACAGTGCGATCAGATATACATAGACAGGTAAGACATACAGACGAGAGGGGGCATCCAGAATAAACGCCCATGTTAGGAAGAATGGAGAAGGTTGACTGTTGGCATGGGTGAGACGGCGGGTGTCTTAGTAGATGGAGCCATTGAACTACTTTGGCAGCAGGGTATGACAGAGCAACATCACGGCCAATGCCATATCATGGCTGTCTTTGTTGTGGAGGTCTTAGAACACCTGTGTAAATAAACGCGCACGAGCGTCGGACTCCGCCAGTCTTTGCGAAGGTTCCATCGTTGACGCTGTGCGCTAGGATGTGGGTTGAACATGCGTGGTCCAAGTCGAAGTGCGATAGTGCTGCAGTCACCGTGACGCCCACCGCAGATTGACTCCTCACCATTCGGCCATACCGACAAAGTTCCAGCGTTTCCAATCCCCACCGTCCTCGTAATCATGCGCCCACTCCTTCA
>JBBPKI010000742.1:0-18453 GCA_038089155.1 Nevesoporus exiguus
TTGCATGGGATAGAACAATCTGTGTTTACTGGGACGTGGAACCCGTCAAGGCATGCTTTTAGGGGATGATTTTTTCCATCTGTTTCATGACCAGTGACAGAAAGCAGTGAGAGTATCATCCCTGTCACCGCTCGGCTGGCGTACCCGGCATGTCGTGCGGCAAATTCATCACGGCAAGGAGAGGGCCACAGGTAGGGTGGCCAATTGCAACCCTGAGAGCGTTACATCACTGCCCAAGGCGTAGCATCTGGCCCATCTCATGCTGTCAGCTGAAGTGGACTCAGGACAGTTGTAGTTGTGTAATAATACCAAATACAGTAATTTTTATATAGTCATTTTCCAGTTACTATTCAGAAATATCAATTTTTAATAGCCATGGGTGGCAACAATGGCCCAAACTAATGTCCACACTATTCCCATAAAACCTCTTATATCTCATGTTGGCATTGATGCTCTTAAGCAGGGCTTAAAAAAGCTTTATAATCAAATACATGAGCTGTTAAGTCTGGACTCTCCAGACTCAAGTCTGATCAGAGGTCTGGAGGTACTAGAGGGGTGGTAGACTGGTTAGTCTTGGAGTTGAACTGAAGTCCAGAGCAGAGGATGTTATGGAGCATGTCCTTCTGGACTGCTAACAACAAGGGTTCTTTTGTGAGGAGGCACAATGTCTCACTAGGAACAAAGAAGTAAAAGGAACCTTAGAGGTGAAGGTTCAGGCAGGAGCAAGTCCAGAATCAAGAGGTGGATTGCACAGGTCTAGCTTGGGGTTTACAAGCAAAGCAGCTAGCTACTTATATAGTCCAGAGATGTACACACAGACCAAGATAAGGGTAGGCATAGAAAGAGAAAGAAGGCAAAGCAATAACTGTGGATGGCTATGTAGGTAATGACAGCATATGAGAGAATGCTGTTAGGAGGTATCATCCTTTAATGGAAGAAGCTACAAGATATAGAGTGAATAGAAATAAGGAGACTTGAAGACAATCAAGAAATGAATATATTTTGCATGAGGAAATGGATATTGGAATGGTACACTGATGGAGATTAACCAAAGGTGTGGGATAAGAGAAAAAATCATAACACTACCCTGCTCATAAGCCTGCTTCCACAAAGCAGAATAGAGGCTGAGAGGAATGTGTACTGATCTGGTCCAGTCAGAACTCAGATACATCCAGATCAGTCAAGGGGCAACTTCTGATGAAGTGTTCAATGCTTCCACAAAGAGAGCAGTGCAGGGTGGGGCAGCATTCCACCACATGTCCCCAGTTGTTACAGGCAGTGCAATGATTGGTGAGGCATCGAGAGACAGGATGCCCTGGGGCAAATGCATGGCAGTGGGGGCATTGATAGCTGTGACAGTAGATTCTGATGTGTCTGAGCTGTCCACATTGATAGCATTGCAAAGCAGAGAGGTCCACTTGAGAAAGCCTTGCCTCCAAGGTGGGATTGAGGGGGATAACTCTCATTGGCAAGGAGATGATAGAGGCATTGGTGGGGAGGTCTCTAGGAGTGGCAGAGACATGAAGGATGGTAGTGGAAGGAGGTAACTGGGCAACAGGTGAAGGAGTTTGTGGAGAAGGGATGATGTGGATTGGAAGCACAATTGCCTGAAAAACAGGTGATGGAGTGGATGGAACAAGTGGTGGGGATGGTGGGCAAGGTACTGATGGGTGACCTAGGACTAGGTCACTTTCTAAATAGTCCAAAAGATCAGAGTCAGAAAGGGAGTCCAAAATGATCTTGGTAAATTTCCTAAGGGTCAAAAGTGGAAATGAAGTGATAACCTAAGCAAAGTGATGGTGGTCCATCATATCTAAGGCACAAAGATGAAGTTGATCAAAAAGGACTTTCCTGCCAGCAGATGAATCTTCTCTATGCAACATGTGAGGGTGAGAAGCAAATAATCTGAAAGAGGAAGTATGGTAATAGAAGAGGATGGCTTCCATCAATTCTAAAGTAGCACTAAATGAAGGGGAATTCTCAGCAAGATGAAGGAGGGGAGCATGATCAAGAACATGTGCATAGGTGGCAAGATGCTGGAAGTGGGGGAGATTCTCCACAAAGAGTCTTTCTCTAGCCAAATTAGAGATGATTGGTCTAGAAGGTTAATGAAGCAGTCCTCCAGGGGCTAAAGAAGGGGTAGGGTGAGCTGGGTGAGAGGGAGGAACTTCAGTGACCAATAGAAGGGCAGTTTGTGTGAGACTAGTGGGAGAGGACACAGTAGAGTGGATTTCAGACATGGTGTGGGGCAGATGAAGGCAATAGTGAGGCAAGAACAATGACAAGTATGGCAATGATAGCAGCAAGGCAGATAGCAGAGAAGACTGCTGCAGTGATGAGGATCTGATGAGGGGTGAGTATTGTCACTCAAGAAGAGAGAGATCTTTTATATTGTTTGAGGAGAGTAGGAGCATGATGAGGATTTCATTCAGGTTCCCAAGTGTTCTCAGATGAGGGATATCCTTTCCACTTGATCAGATACCAGTGGTGATTAGTGGAACCCTGATGAGAGAGGATAGTGTTAAGGTCTGGTCTCTCTGGACTCAAGTCTGATTGGAGGTCCAAAGGTGCTAAAGGGTGGTCAATGAAGTTTGTCTCAGAGTTAGATCAAAGTCTGAAGCAGAGGTGTCAGAGCAGAGTTGCATAGAAAGGACATCAGCACAGGACTTATGTGTTGTGCCCTTGAATAGGTCCATGTCCTCATATTTTGGAGGAGCAGAGGTCCGATAGAAGGAGGAGGAGATCACAACAAGAATTAGGAGAGGTGACTTAGTCAATATTCATGCTAAGGGATACATGACAGAGGGTACAGAGGTTGTATACTAGAAGAAGGATAGGGACATCAAGGATGTCAGGGAATAAGTGAGATAATATCAAGGGTCCATAAGGGACCAAGAAGTGATGGAGGAAGTGAAGAGATGTACAAACAGAATGTATGAAAGATATCCAGGTTCAAAGTATAGCTGAGTACCTGGGCAAGCACAGCCTTGGTCCGAAGTGGAGGAGTGGAGCTCTGAGTGTGAAGGAAGTGGAGATGGACTGAGGATGATGGAGGTGGCCAGAGATGGGGCCAGAGGAGGCGGAGATGGATGGGATGTCATGAATATGACAGATAGCCTCAATTTCATATTCTTCTTTGTCATCAATTAGATCTGGTGGAGCAGGAATAAAGTTTGGTCCATGCTCTGGTGTGGTCCAATAGGTAGATAAGAGGAAGGCATGGAAAACATCATAAATGTGCCATGTCAGTGGCAGTTTCAACTGATATGCCACAGGGGAGAGTACCTTGATGATGTCAAAGAGTCCTTCTCTTTTAGGAGCAAGTTTCTATAATGAGTACCTGAGCTTAAGGTTGGTATCTTCAAGCCAAACCTTATCTCTGACCTTCCAAGGTGTAAACTTGGTGGAGAGTCTTTCCTTCATGAGGTGCTGAGCAGTAGCATGAGCAGCAAGTGCTTCTTTTTGTGCTTCAGCAAGGGTGGAGAGGCATTCTTCTACAGAAGGGATGAAGGATTTCCCTAGGGGAGGATAAGCTCTAGATTCATATCCCATCATAAGGAAATGGGGCAATTGGTGGGTAGATGAATATGCTGCAGAGTTGTGGGAGAATTCCACAGTAAGGAGCAAAGTACTCCAGGTACCAGGTTGTCCTTGGCAAAAGATCTGTAGATAAACTTCAAGCTCCTGATTGGCTTGCTCAGTTTGGCAATCAATCTATGAATGGTAGGCAGAGGAGAGTTTAATGTTGTACTGGAGGAGTCAAGCTAGCTCTTTGGTGAAGGAGGATGCAAACTGAGGACCTCTGTCAGAGATGCAGGAGTCATGGAGACTGAATCTGGGGAAGATATGTTGGAAAAAGAGTGAAGTGACTTCAGCAGCAGTGATCTTTTTGGTGCAAGGGAGGAGGATTACCCCCTTTATAAGGCCATGGTCAACCATGACTAGAATGGAATCAAATCCATGGTAGAGAGGAAGATCAGTGATAAGATCCATAGAGATCTGTTGAAAAGGATGGGTTGCAGAGGGGGAGAGAGGCAAAAGAGGGGGAACAGTAGGGTGGATGTTGGGCTTTGCAGATTGACATATGGCACAGCCAGTGATGAAGTGGGAGATAAAGGAGCACATTCCAGGCCACCAATAATCACAAGAGAGGCAAGCATAAGTGTGGAAAAGGCCTTCATGTCCACCTGAAGGGGAGGAGTGAAGGAAAGAGACAAGTTCATGATGAGCATCAGGAGGAATGAAAAGGTGACCCTTGTAGTCAAGATGGGGGGCATCATAGTGCCAATCAGTAGAGGAGGAATGGTGGAAGAGAGGGAGAGACTTTTCCATGGCATGGAGTGCCTCAAGAACAAGGGGGTCAGTGGTGGAAGAGCTGGCAATCTTTGAAGTGAGGGCAAGGTCAAGTGTGGAGATTATTTCAGGGTTGGAGAGGATAGGATGAATATTGTCTAGGGAAGTATTGACATCATGGCAGCAGGATAGGGCATCAGCAGGAGTCATGGCAGTCCCAGGGAGAACAGTCCACAAGAGGTGGTATTCTTGGAGAAAGAGGCTCCGGTGAGCCTGTCATTGTAACAGTTTTTGTGGAGCTTTCATGAAGGATAAGTTTTTATGGTCAGTGAAGATGGTGACAGGATGTTCTGTTCCTAAGAGGTATTGTCTCCATTCTTCCAAGGCATTGATGATAGCCAGGAGTTCACAATCATAGATGTCATAATTGCACTCTGCATCATTAAGAGTGCAGGAGTAGTAGACACAAGGATAAGAGTCTCCATTAACATTTTTCTGCATAAGAATAGCACTGACAGCAATGAGGGATGTGTCTGTCATGAGAAAGAAGGGTTTGGTGGTATCAGGGAGGATAAGAACAGGGGTTGAGGAGAAGATGTCTTTGATGTGAAGGAATGCAGCTTGTTGGGCATCATGCCAGATCCAAGGCTGGGTGTTCTTGGTAAGGAGGTTGAGGGAAGTGTCATATCCTGTGCCATTCCATCCATCTCTGACCCCTTTGACCCCAACTCCAGTCATCTTCTGCAAACTCTGGCCAACTCCAGCCAACTCCATTTCCCTCAGTCCATCTCTGCTTCTTCATGCTCAGAGTGTCAAGTCTGGGTTCTCTGGGTCAAGTCTGACCAGAGGTCTGACGGGGCTGAGGGGAGAAGTGGAGGTAAGCAGCAGAGATGGACAGGAGTCTGAGCAGAGTAACAGAGATGAAGGGGACTTATGAGGACTTGGTGCAGGACTTATATGTCATGCCCTTGTCTAAGTCTGGTCCTTGGATTTCAGAGGACGTGGGAGCAGAGATCCCAGAGAGGAGAGGGGGAGGATAAGGCAAGGAGATCGGACGAGAGGGAGAGGTGAGACTTAATCAATATTTGTACTAAGAACATACAGAGCGGAGTACAGAGACTCATATACTGAGAAGAAAGGTGACTAATTCTAGGATCGATGCAAGGTGTGAAACAGAGGAGTTCAGGGATAAGGAATAACAAAAATCAAGGGATAGGTGAAACATAGGGATGAGTACAGGGTTAGGATATATGACAATGTCATAAAGAATTACTTATGAAATAGTCTGAATAAGGAAACTACAAAGGATAAGGGAAAACTGACCAGAGTTGTGGCAGAGTTGACACCAGATGCAACAGAGTTGAGTATGAGAATAGAACTCCAAGGGATAGGTGATAGAGGATGATGGACAGAGGGGTGGGAGTTGGCCAGAGTAGGCCAGAGTAGGTGCTATAGGGGGGCAGATGGATGGATGTAACAGTGCCTCCCCATTAGGGCTGAGCCCTCAAGGCCATAGTAGCATGAATACATGGTTGGAGCCAGTCTGTGGGGGTGGTCAAGCCCCTTTGGAGAGGACAACTGGGACAGATAAGGATAAGTAGTCCAGCACATACCAGGTGGAGTCCAGAGTTGTTCACCTCAGAGTGTGAAAAAAGGATGTCTGGTGCTTGGCCAGCTTGAACTCATCACACAACTTTCTCCAGTAGCAGCCAGGGCTAGCAAGTAGCAAAGCCCTTAATCTAGTGAACACCAGGGCACAATGCTGTAGGTCCACCTTGAGGCTCTCAAGGAGCAGGGGAAATGGAGTGAGGTGGAGGAGTGCAGGAAGTGCAAGTGAAGGCACTGGTGAAGGATGAGGTGTGGGCTTGGACAGTGGCAGTGGAGGGTAGGCACAGGGTAGAGCTAGGTGGCTGGTGGAGGATAGAGAATATAGAAGTGAAAAGAGATGGAGGAAAAAAGGAGAAACAGAGGAAAAGGAAAAGAGACGAAACAGAGAGAGGAAACAGTGTATGGAGTGGTCTAGTATTTTGTCTATGATGATTTTTCATGATTTTTTTATGTTTCTTTTGTTTTTGTTATTTTTTTGTTTCATTTTTGCATATGTGGAGGGTTTTGAGACATAGGTAATGGAGTGAAACAAGAAACAAAGCAAGATAAATAAATAAGACAAAAGGAAAAGGGAAGAACTGAAGTGGAGACTCCTAATCTGGAGTAGGTAGCAGTCTGGGCTTGTCCAGGTACTTCCGGTGGAAGTCCAAGATGAGGTCTTTCATATTCCCTAACTCTGTGGCTAGAAGCCAGGAGGTCTCTTCATCAGTTCCTTCACATCCAAGCCAGCACACCAGGTACAGGAGTTGGCAGTGACATCTTCTCTGATCTATTTTGGAGTTGAGGATCTCCACAATCTCGTACTCTGGTTCTCCATCAACCTTGACAGGAGGCAGCAGAGGCTGGACACAGTTTGGTATCGTATTTGGAGTTGAAATTTCTAGCTGTGAAACATGGAAGATGGGGTGAACAGAGTGCATAGTGTTTGGTAATCATAGAGTAAAGGAAACACTACCCAGATGGGTGATAATCAAAAATGGTCCAAGGTTCTTCTCTGAAAGCTTCTTGGACAGTCTAGTGGAATGGAAGTATTTGGCCTTGACATAGACCAGGTCTCTGATTTTGAAGTCCAAAGGTGGACTATGCATAGCATCAGTAAGGCCTTGGTAGTGTTTTTGCACTTCTGACATCTCCGACCAGAGGAACTCATGGAGTTCATTCAGGTTGGTGACATAGTTGGAGGCTGTGGAGGAGGTTAGTGGGTGCCTGGAGTAGACAGAGAAGTTTGGGTGATAACCCTTGTTAGCGAAGAAGGGGAAAACGCCAGTAGTGGTGCTAGGTGCATTGTTATACATGAATTCTGTGAGAGGGGGGAGATCAGCCCAATTGTCTTGCTGATAGTTACAATAGACCCAGAGGTACTGCTCCAGGGTCTGATTTGCATGCTCCATTTGTCTGTCATCTTCTGGATGATATCTGGAGGTGAAGTGGAGGCTTATGTCTAAAGCTTTACCTAGAAATCAGAAGAAATGGGAAACAAACTCCGAACCCCGGTTGGAGGTGATATGAGTCAGGACTCCATGCTTGGAAAAGATGTTGCTTAAGAAAAGCTCAGCAAGGTTGGTGGAGGTGATAGTATTGTGGGTGGAGATGAAGATCGACTGTTTGGACAGCCTGTCAATGACTACAAGAATGGCAGTGAAGCCTTGCAATGGTGGAAGTTGCTTGATGAAATCCATGGAGATGGAGTTCCATGGCTTTTCCAGCACTGGGAGTTGTTTTAGGAGTCTGTATGGGCAATGATGGGGGACCTTGGCACAAGTGCAAGACATGCAAGAGCTGATGTAGTCCTTGACAAACGTCCAGATGGCTGGCCAGGTATATTTGTGGCAGATGAGATCTAGAGTGCAGTTTTGCCCCGAATGCCCTATAGTTGGATGGTCATGGAATGTCCAGAGGATATGGAGTTGGAGGTCGTTGGCCTCCAGGACATAGATATGGTTGTCCCAGAGCAGGAAGCCATCTGGAGAGATGGTCCAATGGGAGTCTGGAAGGGATTCTGTGGATAAGAGTGGTGATGCTATGGGGTTGGATGGGAGGGCAGAGCAGATGTCAGAGCAGAGTTGCTTGATGTTGATGAGCTATGAAGCTTGGAGTACTGGAGCTTCGAGGTAAGTAGCATAGATGAAAGCAGCGAGGTCTGCAAAGGTGAAAAGGAGGATTGGGGCATTGAGGGTGGTAGCTCAGAGGGATGGAGCAAGCTGATCTTGGGTGAAGATGGATCTATAATTGTCAGGATTGACTTGAGTGTAGTCCTTGTCCCCTTCTTTAGGGTAGACATCCCATCGTCAAGTGAGGGCATCAGGCTTAGCTCTGAGTTTACCTGGCCAGTAGTAGATGGCGAGGGTGAACTGACAAAGGTACTCTGACCAGCATGCTTGGCAGCAGGTCAGGAGTTTAGTACCTGTAAAATATTCTAAGTTTTGGTGGTCAGTGTATATGGTCACTGGAGTAGTGGAGTCTTCTAAATAGTGGCGCTATTGGGAGAATGCCTCAAAGGTGGCAAGGAGTGCTTTGTCATAGATGTCATAGTTCAACTCCATGTCCTGGAGGGAACAGGAGTAGAACATGATGGGGTGGAGTTCACTGCCTGGAGGGGTGATGGAGAGAATACCAGTGATGGCGTAGTCAGAGGTGTTGGTTTTGACAGTGATCAGAGTATCCAGAGTCCAGTGGACCAACACCAGAGCAGACATGAATGCCTCCTTAAGAGACCAGAAAGCCATTTGGCAAGCCTTGGAGAAATTCCAAGGAGTGCCTTTGTGGGTGAGGTGGGTTAGAGGGATGACAATGTCAGTGTAATTATGAATGAAACAGTGATAGAAATTGATGAAGCCAAGAAATAATTGAATGTCCTTGACCTTCCAGGGCTCCAACCAATCCATAATCACCTTGATTTTGTCTTTGGCCATGGAGAGGCCAGAGGGGGAAAGGATGTATCCAAGTTACTCGACAGAGTCTGTGTGCCACTCACACTTCTCTGGCTTCAGGTAAAGGCCATTAACTTGGAGTTGGCAGAGTACTTCCTGGACATGTTTTTGGTGAGTGGCAGGGTCATGGGAGTAAATCAGGATATCGTCAAGGTATACCACAATGCAGACATCAAGCATGTCTGTGAAAATGCTATCAACAAACTGCTGGAAGGTGGTGGGGGCATTAGTCAGACTGAATGGCATTACCAGCCACTCAAATGCTCCATAGCAGGTCTGGAAGGTCATCTTCCATTCATCACCCTCAGCGATGCAGACCAGGTGGTATGCATGCTGGAGGTCGAGTTTGGTGTAGATCTTTGCTCTGCTCTAAGCACCAAGGAGGTTAGAGGTGTGGGGAAGAGGATAGCAGTCTTTTTTGATGATGGTGTTGAGGCCTCGGAAGTTGATGCACAGGTGGAGTGACCCATCCTTCTTCTTAATGAAGAGCATGGGAGCTGCATGCAGAGAACTGGAGGTGTGGATGAAGCCAATTCAGAGGTGTTCATCAATGAAGTCATGGAGGGTCTGGGTTTCAGTGGGAAAGAGGGAGCAGAGCTTTCTGATCAGAGGGGAAGCGCCTTCCTCCAGCTCAATTTTGAGGTCGAATGGCCAATGAGGAGCAAGGGTGTCTGCACACTTCTTGCTGAAGATGTCCACAAACTCATGGTACTCCAGAGAGGTCCACTTTGTCCAGATCATCAGAGACTGCAGCAGTGTGTGCCTTGGCCTGATTGAGAGACTGGAGAGAAATGGCAAATTGGACAGAGCCATCCATCTTGCAAGCACACATGAAGGCAGTGGCATTGACAAAAGAGATGGGGGGGTGTCATATCCCATGCCATTCCATCCATCTCCCACCCCTTTGGCCTCAACTCCTGTCAACTCCAGCCAACTCCAGCCAACTCCACCCCCTCAGTCCATCTCCATTCCTCCACACTCAGAGCTCTGCTCCTCTGATCAGACCAATGCTGTACTCCAACCGGTATTTGGTCATACCCAGACCCAGAACCCTTTTGTAGTATTACTCATCTTCATTGTACATTTGTAATGCTTGCCTTGGAACACAGCTCCTATGCTGTGCTCCAGCATACTTACCTTCCGACCCTTAGTATATAATCCCTGTACATTCTGTTATGTAGCTTTAGCACAAATATCAAATTAGTCCTGCTCTCTTGACTCCTGTCGCTATCCCCATCTCCTCCTCCTGTTGGAACTTCAATCCTCCAAAATACAAGGACACAGACCTGTTCAAGGGTGCAACATATAAGTCATGTGCCAATGTCCTCCTGAGTAACTCCACTCTGACACCTCCACTCTGGACTTTGGTCCAACTCCAAGACTAACAAGTCTACTACCCCCTCAGTACCCCCAGACCTCTGATTGGACTTGAGTCCAGAGAGTCTGGACTTAACAGTATATTCATGCTTCCTCTTGAGCAGGTCTTCATTCCCTCTCGTTTCCAATCTCATGTCATCATGACCACCTGTCATGACCTCCACACGCTCTTGGATTCACATCAAACCCAACTGTGCACCACATTCCATGTCATTACTCCAAACTCCAACTACTTCTCACTATCCTCTTGATAGCCTCCACTTCTTCCAGTTCTCCGCACCTCTGAACTCCAACTGGACTCTGCCCTCTTGGCAGGTCTTTTCCCTTCACTTCCAGTCGCAGACTTGTCCCTTCCATGCCCTCTGGTGAGACCACCTCCAACTTTCAAGTCACCTCCTTGGGTTCCCTTGCTTGTTGGGTTTAGGACACAGCTACTCACCCATGATACTCCATTGAGTGACTGGGATATGAGCAGCACATTGTCTGACCCCTGCAAATGGAATGCCCAACCCCCTGCACCTCTGGAGCCTCTGCTTCTATCTCTGTCAACTCCACTTCAGAGTGCACTCTGGAATCACCATGGCCCCCGGACTTTCTCACCTTCCACTCTTTGTCAATGCTGCTGCACTAGGTGTGCACATGCATGAGTGATGGCCTAGTCCACCTCATTTGCTATCTTCAGTCTCTCACTGGGGGAAGGCAGGACACCTCAGAAAGGAAAGTCAACCTCTGGAACATCCAACCATCCCCCATCCTCAACATCCGACTCCACTACCTCCACCACCTTCAGACCACAAGTCCGAAGCCACCTCTGCTCACTCTACTGCCAGCTCCAGCATTCCCAGCCAGCATGGCATTGGACCCCTTTTGAGTCCTCCTCTGTTCTTCTCCACAGGTCACTCCATTTCCTTTTAGCACTGCAATGGCTGGTTGCTCTGGTTGCTCCAGCCTCACACTCTGCTTCTCTGAACCTAAGGACCAAGAGTCTGAAGGTAACTCCAACCTAACTCCAGTTTGCTCTGGCAACTCTGGAGCCTTTTCTCTCCTCTTCTCTTCTTTCTCTGTCCACTTATGACCTCACAACTTCCCCTCTGGGTCCACTCTGGACTGCTCTGCTTCCACTCCATCTTTACCCTTATCTTCTTCTGTTTCTTCTTTTAGTCACCATTCTTGACAGTTTCTGTCAACTCTGACAAACTCTGGCCTACTCCGGAGCACTTCGGAGTACTCTGATTATACTTCTGTTTCTGTTGTTTATTTCTTTTGTACCCTTTGATTTCCACCCCTCATGATTCTGTCCACTTTGGATGGTTCCATTCTGTTATTTTCACCCTCTGCTCATGTTGCTCCTTGTTCTCCCTTTGTTTCCGTCCTTGACAGTTCCCTGTCAACTCTGATAAACTCCAGTTGACTCTGGACCATTCTGTTTTCCCTCTTCTCCCTTGGGGCAATCCTCCTCTGTGACCTTCAGGTCAACCTCTTTGGATTCATTGACATTTGTTTTGTTTAGGACACCGCATGCTCACCTAATAATCAATCCATTGATCAAGTAGGTATAAGAAGCTGCACCTTCATCTAATACCCTCACAGATTGAATGCCAAAACTCTGCACTCCAGGACTCCATCTGGAATCAATCCCAGGAGTTGCACCTGGATTCACCCAAGGTCTCAGGCCCTTGTGTGGTCACTGTCTGCAGACCTCTGACCAGCTCTGTCTGGATTTCTCCCTGCATTAAGGACTGACCAATCATTGTTCCATTTAGCTTTTTCTGTTATGTTCTTTTCCCTGTTTTCCTTGATCTAGATCTTGGACCTTCGCAGTCTCGTCCTGTGGGCCTCCAACCAGCCTTGTCCAGATATTTCTCCCCACACCTAGGACCAACCAAGATTGTCCTTGGGCATCCTGCCAACTCTGATATTAAGTTTTCTTTTAGAACTACTCTGCTCTTTGATCTTTTTCACTCTTCTATATTTTGATTTGTTCATTTCTGCTTTTTGTTCTCCTTTTATTCTTCCCATTGTGCATTTCCTTGTACTCCGTTACCTCCAATTACCTCTGTTACTCCGCTTTTACTCTGCTACAACTCCAATAATGTTTGTTTTCCCTTCATTTCTCTTCTTTACCTCCTAGATATTCTGTGGTCAGTGTTCTCAGGTCACACTTGGGCCTTCGAGGGCTCAGCCTTGAAGGGGAGGCACCCCCCCACCTCAGCCTCACCCTACCCCTTCTGTCCTCCAAAATCTTTTGGTACCCTGGCAGTACACCTTTGTATTCCATCTGACAACTCTGGTACATGTATCGTACACCTTGCCACTCTGCAGTACATTCATGGTACCTCCATTCCTAACCTTCCAAACACCACCACAACTCTCTGCCAACTCCAGCAGCTCCGGAGTTAGCTCTCCGAGAACCTCTGCCTCAACTCTGTCCTCACCTCTGGTACCCTCAAGGTACATCCCTGCCCAACCATGCTCCCTTATCCTTTGGCTTGTCATTTGGGGTTCTCTGTCTGTCCTCTCTAGACCATTTCCTAGGGCCTACAGGATTCCCCTCCATCTTCCAGACCATCTGGTACCATTGTGGCACGCTCCCATGTGTTCTCTGTGTTAAATCGTCCCAAACTCTCCGAACTCAAGTCCAATTGGAGGTCCGGAGGTGCTGAGGGGTGGTCGATGAAGTTCGTCTCAGAGGTGGACTGAAGTCTGGAGCAGAGGTGTCGGAGCAGAGTTGCATAGGAAGGGACCTTGGTGCAGGACTTATGTGTCACACCCTTGAACAGGTCTGTGTCCTTGTATTTCAGAGGAGCGGAGTTCCGACAGGAGGAGGAGATTGTGACAAGGGTAGGAGAGTGGGAATTAAGTTGATATTCATGCTAAGGGATACACGACAGAGGTACAGAGGGTTTTATACTAGAGGGTAAAATAGAGACATCAAGGATGTCAGGGAACAAGTGAAATAGAATAAAGGGTCCATAAGGGACGGAGAAGGGACGAAGGAAGCGAAGGGAAGTACAAACAGGAATGTATGAAATGTATCCAGGTCTGAAGATAGCCGAGTCCCTGTGCAAGCACAGCCATGGTCTGGAGTGGAGGAGTGGAGCTCTGAGTGTGGAGGAAGCGGAGGTGGACTGAGGGCAGCAGAGGTGACTGGAGTCGGTCAGAGATGAGGCTGGAGGATGCGGAGATGGATGGGATGTCATGGATATAACACTCTGGCACCCTCTGGAGTTTCCTTAGTACCTCTTTGTGTTTAACTCTGAAAACTCCGGACATACTCTGGAGTACTCTATTCTCTTCTTCTTATCTCTCCTGACCCCTCTGGTACTGCATTGTATACTTCCGCTTTCTCCCTATGTTCTCCTTTCTATTTCTTTTAGATTCCTTCTCCTCTCTGTTTCTCTTCAGTTTTCGCATTCTCTGGTACCTTAGTGTACACCTCCACTTCTCCAGCCCCTTTGGGGTACTCCAACCACTTCTGGGACCCTCCGACCGCTTCAGCTCCAGTTAACTCCGGTTTTCTTTGTTTTCCTTTCTATCTCTTGTTTTCCCTCTAGTTTCCAATTTGTCTGGTACCTGGTGTACACCCCCGTTCCTCCAGCCCACTCCAGGTACCTCCGATTCCCTTTTTGGACCCTCCATCTTCCCTTTCACCCTCTGGCCCTCTCTAGGCATCTCCAACCCCCATTCTTGGGCTTTCCATTTTTTGTTCCTATCTCTGTTTTTATCTTCTCCATCATCTGTCTCCTTGTTTTTGTTTTCAGTTCTCCACCTCTCTTTTCACCCTCTGGTGCTCCCACATCTGTCCTCTGAACCACCTCCACTGCCACCCCTTTGTGCACTCTGCCACCTCTGGCATCTGTTCCCTCTGTTTGCACACCCTCCAAGGTCTCCATATTTGTCACACTAAAGCTAGAAGCCTTCCTTGGAGTAGCTTTTCTAGGTGGTGGTAGAATTCCAAGTTTTCCAGCATGGTCCTGATGAAATCTTTGTTACATTCAACTCCACATGGTACCCCACCTCGGACTTGGGCCCAGTAAGCAACTCTGTTATCCCCTCTGTCAGTGCACCCTCTCCACAGAAGCTTGATCACTTCCTTGGACTGGCTCTGCACTCTATCCATGCTTACTGAGGCCTTGAGGGCTTGGCCTTAAAGGGGAGGCACTGTCATATCCCATGCCATTCCATCCATCTCCAACCCCTTTGGCCTCAACTCCTGTCAACCCAGCCAACTCCAGCCAACTCTGCCCCCTCAGTCCATCTCAATTTCTCCATGCTTGGAGCTCTGCTCCTCCAATTGGACCAATGCTGTACTCCAACTGGTATTTGGTCATACCCAGACCCAGAACCCTTTTGTAGTATTACTCATCTTCATTGTACATTTGTAATGCTTGCCTTGGAACACAGCTCCTATGCTGCACTCCAGCATACTTACCTTCCAACCCTTAGTATATAATCCCTGTACATTCTGTTGTGTAGCTTTAGCATGAATATCAAATTAGTCCTGCTCTCTTGACTCCTGTCACTATCCCCATCTCCTCCTCCTGTTGGAACTCTGATCCTTCAAAATACAAGGACACAGACCTATTCAAGGGCATGACACATAAGTCATGTGCCAATGTCCTCCTGAGTAACTCCACTCCAACACCTCCACTCTGGACTTTGGTCCAACTCCAAGACTAACAAGTCTACTACCCCCTCGGTACCCCCAGACCTCTGATTAGACTTGAGTCTGGAGAGTCCAGACTTAACAGGGGGCAAGTAAGTCTGAAGGCTTTCAGTGATTCTGGAGTGCACTCCAGGGATGGAGTAGAGGTGCATGAAGGCAGGGATCCTGGAGGTGTGGAGGGTGATGTTGGGCTTGGCATTCCTTTTGTACAGGCCTTGAACAAGATGCTGCTCGTAACCCAGTCAATCAACAGATTATATTGGGTGAGCCAGCTATCTCCTAAAACCTATGAACAGGAGGGATCCAAGAAGGTGACAAAGAATGTCTTGGAGGTTGAATTGCCAGAGGGAAAGAGGAGGGAAAGTTCTATGGAGGAGGAGATAGTAGAGGACGATGAACCATTGAAAAGGCAGAGTAGGATCAGAGGTACAGAGTTGGTAGGTATTTAATGTTTTTTGATAAAAGATGAATTGATAAAACAGTGAGTTGAGCCGGGGTCAATAAGAGTAGGTACAGAAAGAATAGAAAACTGCAGAATAGACAAAAGAGGTCATAATGAATTTGGATTAGAGAGAGCAGATGCATTGAGATATAACTCCTTCAGAGCATGGTTGGGTTCAATGCAACTCCCAGCCCATGTGGAGTCATGGGAGTTGCTCTCTATTTTTTCACCTTGGAGGAGGCAGAGCCAGATCTGGACACCACCGGAGTTGCGGTAGCAGCCCTGGCCTTCACAGCTCTAGAGGGTGACTTCAGACACTTCTTAGTGGAGTGGCTGGGTTGTCCACAGAAAAGACAAAGCTTATTGTCGAGACAGTGCTGACATTCCTCTGGAGGGAGTTTACTGTCTTTGCCTAATTTCGACAAAATGGCAGGGTCAGGAGTACTGCCCTTTTTACCTTTATTGCTACCTTTGGAGGAGCTGGAGGTGCTTGTGGCAGGAGTGGAGTTGCCTTTGGACTTGTTGTCCTTAGGCTTGGCAGAGGCAGATGTGGAGTTGTTGGAAGATGATTTTGAGGGGTGCTGATTGCTGGAGTGGGAACCAGAGATCTTGGTTGCATGGTTTATTTCTTCCTTGCACTCCCAGTATCTATGGTCAATCTGCTGGGTGAGAGCCCTGAGATCATAAATGTTGTCTGGCTTACCCTGCTAGGACAACTCGTCCTTGATTCAGTCCAGGAGTCCATTGTAGAAGCTCTGGTGGAGTGCACTGGAGCCCCAGTCCTGGACTTGGGACACTAGGCAGTTCCATTTGACAATGTACCTAGAAATTCTTTGTAAGTCTTTCATTCACAGTTGCTTGAGTTGAGCTTCTGTGTCTGCAACTGGGTTGTGGGGACCGAAGTTAGACTGTAGTTTGAAAAGGAATGTCTTTCAGTCCAACATCCAGAGTGGATGAGACTCCAGAGTTTCAACTCTGAGTAAGTCTGGCTCAAAGTACTCTAGGGCAAAGCCCTTGAGGTACAACTGTGCAAACATTACCTTTGTTCTGTCCTTCTTGAAGGACTTGGGGTATGCTTGGAAGTTCAGCTCACACTGAACTATAAACAGATGGAGCTTTTTTGTGTTGGTCCCATTGAATGGGTCAGGTTTGTGGACCTTCATCTTTAGAGCATCAGAGCATTTCTTGTGATGCAATGCCTATCTGGTCATGTCCTGAATTGCTTCAGTGAGCTGAGTGAACAGTTTGAAAGCCAGTGGGATGTCGTTCATGGCGTTGAAGGCATTACCTTGTCCTTGACCCCAAGGATCATTGGAGTCGTTGGAGTCATTGGAGTTGGAGCCAAAGAAGTCGCCATCATCTCCACAATTGTCCCCTGGTACCAGAGGTGGAAGACCACCAGATCCACTGCATGCTGCTTCATTGTAAAGTTCTAAATGTGCCTGTGTGTGAGGCAAAAGAAAGGTGTGGAGCAATATGTTCATCTCAGGAAGTCTCAAAACACAACAAGTGGCCGGAAATAGGTAATGAAATGGATGAGAAAGAGCATACCACCAGTGTGGACAACTCCTATGGGGGCCTTCTCCAAAAGGAATTGGACTCCAGACTTCCAGATGCATTCCCAGACTTCTGTGTGCAATGCAGACAGCAAGGAAGGACTAGGACCAGGCATTCAGGCTTATACTGGGCATTCTAACTGAGAGGAGAGCGGAAAACTGTATTAGGTAACTAATAACATGCCTATGTAGTGCTCAACTAACATAAAACAATGTCAAATATATAAAAATAGCTAAACTGGCTCAAAACAATGCAAACTGGTCACAAACAAACATACCCGGACATTAGAATACCAGGAAATACATATCACTGGGAAGTGATCCCAGCCGGTTTCTGTGCAACCTGGTCATATAGGGGATTGATCCAGACTGGAAATGTACCAGGAAGTCATCCAGTGTACTGGGATATCGTTGGGACAACCAGGATAACATCAGATGAGTTGCAATGTTGTCAGATGCCCTATAAAACTGGAATGCAAATGTAGGGAACTAAGGTTCTCTACATCATCTTCATCATCCTGTAGTTCCCTGAAACATGGTCCTGCGGGCAAGTCTAACTCTGCTGGTAGTGGCATCAAAGGGGACAGAAGACTTCAATTGGGGCAATAGCTGGAGGCAGAGTCACCAGGCCTGCTGGTCAGGCTGATGAACTTGCCAGGGATGGTGTGAGAACTGCTGAAGGCAGTCTGTAGTGCATGCTCTCATTGGAAAGTACACAAGCGAGTAGACATTGAGAATTGTGATGGACCTAGACAAGTATTAGTATGAATATACTGTCAAGTCCAGGTCCTCCAGGTCAAGTCCAACCAAAGATCTGATGGGGCTGGGGGGAGAAGTGGAGGTAAGCAGCAGAGATGGACCAGAGTCCAAGTGGAGTAATAGAGACAGAGGGAATTTATGAGGACTTGGTGCAGGACTTATATGTTGCACCCTTGTTAAACACTGGGGACGAACTCCAGACTAACTCCGGACTTCAGAGTTAGGTTAGTCGAACAGGACTTGGCTTCACCTTATGTGGTGTGCCTTTGCAGAAAGTCTGGTGTCCTGAATTTGCGGAGAGTCAGAGTTCAGAGGAGAGTCTCAGACTCAAGATGAGAGGAGATCATCAGATCAAGATGAGGACAGGACAAGGTTAAGTCAAGGTTAAGTTGAGATTTGAACTGAGGTATCTACTGACAGAAGCAGAGACTTTATATACTAAGAGAGATGAGATCAGGTAAGTTTTCAATGTGCACAGGCACAGGGGTAACTATGTAAGTGAAACATCTTTTTCACTCTTCCATATTTTGATTTGTTCACTTCCACTTTTTGTTCTCCTTTTATTCTTCCCATTGTGCATTTCCTTGCACTCTGTTACCTCCAATTACCTCCGTTACTCCGCTTTTACTCCGCTACAACTCCGATAATTTTTGTTTTCCCTTTATTTCTCTTCTTTACCTCCTAGATATTCTGTGGTCAGTGTTCTCAGGTCGCACTTGGGCCTTTGAGGGCTCAGCCTTGAAGGGGAGGCACCCCCCCACCTCAGCCTCACCCTACCCCTTCTGTTCTCCGAAATCTTTTGGTACCCTGGCAGTACACCTT
>JBBPKI010000743.1:0-18452 GCA_038089155.1 Nevesoporus exiguus
GACGTCCTCTCATACTCGTCGGGACTGTGCTCAGAAACAAATGACATGGTGAGATTCCCCAAGGTAGTACCCACGAGTAGCAGCTCGGCAGAGTCTGAAACGATGAAGTGTTGATGATAGTGAAAAGTTGGGCAGAGGTCAGGCGAGTTGGATGGGGGGCGACGACTACTGTCCCCTATACTGAATAGCTAGATAATCAATAGAGTCTCCTAACTGCGTCGTGCGGCATTGTATCGGCCGTGTGGGGCTTGCACGTGATCGTATTATGTGAGCTTGTCTCACCGTGCATCAAGCGATTAACTCTACCATGGGGTGCTTTAACACGCAGTGCTCTGGCTTCTGGATCTTGTGGTTGTTGGCCATCTCAGTTCGTCGAGTGGATTCTGCCTCTCATTCAGTCTCAGAATCCGTTTTTGGTTTCTTTTCTGGCACACATGTTCGCCTGTTCCAGGACATTGTTCCCGTATAGACGTCTCGACAGGGATACACCATCTGACGACACAACGCCCAGTATCGTCAGAGCAACAAATTAGGGGCTGCGCATCAAATGAGAGCGGTATCTAGACTTT
This sequence comes from Nevesoporus exiguus, assembly GCA_038089155.1. Taxonomy (NCBI): domain Eukaryota; kingdom Fungi; phylum Basidiomycota; class Agaricomycetes; order Boletales; family Boletaceae; genus Nevesoporus; species Nevesoporus exiguus. The sequence goes on from JBBPKI010000743.1 coordinate 570, forward strand.
AGAATCCTCTGAAGGAGCATCAAAGTCCAGTGTGTAAATGCTACCTGTCACGATAATACCGGAAACCGTCACTTGCTGGAGCATAGGAGGCTGCCACGTCATGATGGGCACCAAAGAAGTTTTCCAAATATGAGCAATGAATGAGGGTTTTGCCTCCTAATACCATTGTCCCTACCTTAATCCACGCACCAGGATCATGGTCATGCTAGCAATTTCTCGTGATGCCCACATGCGCTTGGGTTGCCATCCGCCATCTCGTACTTACTCGGTCTTATTCTTTGGAATCCACTCTTGATATGTGCAACCAGAGGCTGCTTTCCACTCGGCTTTTATATCGCTGGGATCACCAGCATTGATGTTGACCCGATCGGATGTTACGGATTGATGTGAGGAGCCGATAGCGTATTGACTGGTTTCTCTTCACGATTTTGGGGCACAAGAAGGACGACGGGTACATACGCAGGCATCAGGAGCAACGGGTCGCAAGCAGACCAAAAGACGTGAGGCAGAGTATTCATCATTTTGGCACAAGCTACCCAATTCACGTGCGCCGTACAAATCCATGTTTTCACTTCACTTCAGACTCTGATCCACAATCGAACCCCGTAGTGACTTTTGGAACGGGAGACTGCAGGCGATGATCAAATGTGGACGATTCCGCTCGACGCAAAGATCTCAGCATCAACTACTTTCGACAATTGCCCACCGCTGTTCGTAAATATGGTCTCTACTGATCGACAAGATCTCTACCGCATGAAGACACTTTCAGACTTGCTAGTGCCCTGGTACTGCGCTAACTATCATCGTCCCCGGCTTAAGTGTGGTGAAAAAAAAAACATGGCATCAGACCGACAGAGGAGACCTGATCCCCGTCCGATTCAGTGCAGTCTCACAGTATTCACATCGATCAAGTGACTCGTTTTCGAGCGCACAACTCCTTGTCAGTGACATTGGTATCTCCTGTCGACCAATTCATAATGCATCTTGTAGTGTGAGAAGGCTGTTTCTAATTTGCTACGTACGTGTGGCATTTTTCGGCGCGGTTGAAACGCTGCGGTCATGATGGTCATGACTGCGAGTGTGCTGCCACGAGGGCGGGGTGATTCTGCTTGTATGCATTCACCGGGCCTACAACGTCTATGGATGTTGAGTTGTCTCAGCGAGCAGCGTCGTCTACGCCGTGTTTGCTTTGGATTATATGTAAGCATACTAGTTCGATGGGTCGCGGGAATCCATACCGACAGCCACGGGTTTAAGCATCGAGGATGGATGCGAGAAACGTAAGGACTTTGCTAGATGGTCTGGAAAATGTATAGTCATTCGTCCTCGACGTGAACCTCTGCATCAACGCAGAATTACTCAGATCCAGAAGGTGATGGGGCGCGTTCTAGAGATGATGAATGATCTGTCAATTCACGGACAGCGTGCCCGCAGCAACGTCCAACAGGTAGCTGTGTACCTCACGTAGACGAAATTGGAGACCCTGCGACGATGCAAGCTGCTTGCAAGATTCGTGGTTGCACAGTCTTTAGTTTCACTATGGTGTTCCATTCCAGTCGTCTTAGTTTCTTCGGCTTCAATGGAAGAGGGATGCAGAGGAACGTCTTTCGGGTCTCTGTTCTGTCCCAGGGGAAGCACGTCGCCGGCAAGAGGTAGCATGGCGGGGTGTCAGCAGGATAGTTGTATGCCTTTGGTCTCTTACACGGTATAGTAGACATCTATGGATCCAGACCATGTCGGTTCGTGGTTCCTCGACGATCAGCATGATGAGCTAGGTGATATACCGCCTGAACAGGTTATTTATCTCTTGATCGAAACGATCGTGCGTTCTCATGCTAGTCATGGTGTCGGATCGATGCATGAGACAGGTTAAAGTGAGGTACGACGTACCGTTGACCCTCTTGGACATGTCATACCATGCCATTGAGATAGTTGTGGTCCAGGAACCACGTCTCACCGTCTTTTTTGTCCTCTTCGAATGTGACGCCGAACGAGTTGGCGACACTGAGTCTAGTTGCAGGATATAGAGTGAGTATGGTGGCCCGTCTGGACAAGAGGAGGAGCAGGTGGACGCCAGCGAACCGGTCATCCACGAGGGATGTATACTCGTCTGAGGCATGGGCTCCTCAAGGGTTGTCGCCTGTGGCGACGGTCAGCAATTAGACGCGAGAAAGAAGGGGGGCGTACCTGCTCGGCCGTTGATGCCACTATGGTTAGTGCAGAACTGGGAGGTTTGCTGGATATCCTCTCGGTGCGTCCAACGTGTGCTGTGTTGACGCTTGTTTTGACTCGCCCTGGGATGTAGTACTACACCCACTGACGGAACTTGGACGGGGTCACTGGCAGGTCGGTCGCTCAGGGGCCAAGAACAAGAGGTTGCTTGACGTTATAAGAGGATGAAATCAGGGAACTGATGGTCGATGATTCACACTTTATTTGTCCTGATTCGGCTGATCTATATCAATGGGGGTAACGTGGACATGATGCGAAGGCATGCGTACAACTCTTTTCGATACCTTCCATCACTCACCTACGGTTTATCGCTGATCACACCACCATTAACGATGACCGGTGCGTATTAGTGGAGGTAGCTGCTTTTATGCTGACAATTGGATAAGAATGTCACCACCCCGTCGAAATTGACACCGGTGATGGTCTACGAGCGGTGACGTTTTCTGCCAATGGCGATCATCTCATGAGCGGCAACTGGCGCGGCGGGGTTCAAGTGTGGCAGGTGGAGGGCGGAAAAAAAGCAGCGGCAATGCAAGTGAATGGTGCCGAGTGCCTCGCCGTGTCGCAGGACGGAAGATGGATTGTTGCGGGATCATTGCGGGGCCACGTGTTCTTATGGGACGCGACGACACGCAAACAAGTCTTCATGCACAAAGTGGACAGCAGCAGCATCTACAGCGTCGATTTCTCGCCCGACTCGTCCCGGCTCGCCATCGCGTCGGTGAACTGCACAGCTACAGTTTTAGACGTCGGCGAGGCTGGCAGACCAATACATACACTCCGCCACGAGAAGCAAGTGAGGTCAGTTAAGTACTCGCCTCAGGGAGACAGAATCGCAACTGCTACTCTCCGCGGATCCATTCGAGTCTGGGACAGCGCCAATGGCGGCTTGCTCCTCCACATTCCAGTTGAAGTAGTCCCACATTACAACGCCAGTCACCTCTGGTCCGAAAATCATCTCTATGTCGTGTCCGATGGTAAAATCAATGAACTCGACGCATCAAACGGATCATCAGTCTCGGAGTGGTCAGTCCCTGATACCCGAAAAGACTCGTGCATTGCCCTCCCGAAGCATGGTAGTTTCATCGCATACGCTACCAACCATATGGTCACGTTTTGGAACACGTCAACTCACTCTCAGATCGGACAGATCCAGCATCTTGAAGGCATTGGGTCAATCGCAATCTCGCCAGATGACAGGTTGATAGCCATTGGTGGAAACGATGGGAAGATCAGGATTGAAAGCTTGCCCCGCATCACTGTACGTTTCAAGTATTGTCGGATCCGGTACTGGAAATAATTTGACGGGCACCCACTTGCAAGCAGAGACAAGACGAGCAGCTTTTGGCATCATTGGGGCATGGCAACAACACACCCGACCCAAACTCGGTAGGATTTCGTCACTGCCACAGTCCGCGTTGCACTAACAGCACTGTGCACTACTCTAGGAGGAAACTCGCGTCGTTGTATGTAATGTGTTTTGTTAGAGTGTGTCGTATCTGATCGTCTTGCTTTGAACGCGTTCCATATAGGATTCAATCGCGTCCTCCGCTTTCCGTGAACCTGACTTCCGGATAGATGACGCTATCCTCGATTTATGGAAGCAAGATCAACTGGAATACACAGAGGTGATATTGACAAGAGCGATCACATTGCCTCATAATCGGACCCACCGCGTGTTCGTTTGTCGGGCGCTCGTTCGAACTCGTCTGCAAAAGTGGAAGTTGGCACTCGCCGATGCCGAAAAGGTATTTGCTACTCCGCTCGCTGCATACACAATATTGAGGTCATTAAACAATAAGGCTATCGATATTCAGCCGTCCGTCATCGGTTATATTGCAAAGGGTCTAGCACACGTCGGCGACGGAGAAAAGCATAAAGGCTTTCGGGCCTGTGATATAGCATTCGAGCATGTTCGCTCGTCTCACGTTACATTTCTCCTTGTTGCTAAGGTCCATATTTTTCACTTCGGGTGACATTCGGCTATTCACGACCCTTAGGCCATCATCGTCTTTATGGCCGGAGAGCAGATCGACGCGATATCGCGGATGGACGACATCATAGCCACGGTCCCCGTTGATCCAGTCAGCTATGTGGTTCAGGTACGTGCATGCCGCGCCATGCAGTACCCCTCCTGATGTTCCCAACAGGCCTATATGTACCTTCTCGTCGGAATCTCGCGTATGGAGAGCGGCAACTATGAGGGTGCGACGGAGTCGTTTGAACATGCTCAAGCCAGAATACGACCCCTCCGGAGTCGATCACTCTCTTTGACTTCGCTGGTGAGTTTTCTACCGGGTATGTCGTAACATATCTATATCTCTTACTGCACTCGTAGATATTCGGCTGGAAATTCGATAGTCTTGATATCATGATCCAGCAACGCCTATGCGAAGCCTTGGATTCAGCGGGTCGCACGACGGACGCAGTCGACCGTCTCCACCACCTAACAAGTGGATTGAGAGAGGAAACGGACTTGCCAAGTGGGCTTCGCGAATGGATTCTCGGTGAGCTATCATTTATCGCATGGTGTCGTCTGATGAAATAACTCTGTCAGGCTTCACTCGATGTTCCTCCGGGAAACTGGAGCATTTCGGAGATGCTGCGGTGGACGCCAAGCAGTATAACAAGGCCGTCTCACACTATTCGACAGCATTGTCTCTCGACCTCTCCTCCCCTCAAGGTATTCTCATCAAGCGGAGCAAGGCTTATCTGGCATCTGGATTATGGCAGCAGGCCCTAGACGATGCCAACCAGGTACATGCCTTTCCATTTCCCAATCTAATAGCATTGATAGATTGTAATCAGGTAATCACGCTCGACCCGTCATTACCTTGGGGTTATGAAATGAAACATGCTGCTTTACACAAAGCTGGAGAGTACAACAATGCGATCAATGCGCTCGAGGAGATGCTCTCAAGTTTCGAAAAGTCATCAGATCCAGAGGTACAACGTGAATCATGTCCCTGCTACGTGATAAACATGACATATTTAGTCATTTGACAGGTCTTGGTGACCGATACGTGCGTCCATCGAGCACACGAGCGACGATTCGCAAACTTATCCATAAGACCACTCGTCGTTTGCCACGCGAGCTCATTAACACGACAGACGGACGTCTATACAGTAGAGCGGAGCTAGGGTCTACATTCGAATCACTAGCAATCTATCAAGAACTCGTATCATCCATGACTACGCAGATCTGTTACGTTCGGATCAAGCGCGAAGTACGACGGTACTTCCAATACGTGATGCTCTCGCACAGATGGGAAGATAATGAGCCATTGTTCCAGGATGTTGTGCACATTTCGGTGTATAACCTCGGTCAATCTCCGACTCACCACAAGCTACAAATGTTCTGCAATACTGTCCGGGATAGTGGATTCGTGTGGGCATGGAGTGATACTTGTTGTATCAATAAATCCGACCCCTTCATTCTCCAAGAAGCTCTCGTGGCGATGTTCAAGTGGTATCGCGGATCTGCATTGACGATTGTCTACCTCCGAGGTGTCCTCTCATTGTCGCAGTTCGGTGCTCTGATGCAAAGCTTATGGAACACGCGCGCCTGGACCCTCCAAGAATACATCGCTGCTAAGGTCGTTTTATTCTACACAGAAGAGTGGACTCTTTACCTCAACCTGCGGTTGCAGAATCACAAGGAGTCGCAGGATGTGATTTCAGAGATGGAGAAAGCCACTGGGGTGAATGCAAAGGAACTGATGGCCCTTCACCCGGGCTTGAGCAACATTCGGGAAAAGCTCCGTCTTGCTTCGACCCGGAAGACGACGCTCGTGGAAGACGAAGCATACTCGTTACTTGGTATTTTTTCAGCTGCTGGTATATCTACAATTTACGGTGAAGGGGAGGGTGCACTAGGACGTCTATTGGCAAACGTCCTCACGAGGTCCGGAGATACTGGCATCCTTGCATGGACCGGCGAATCTGGGCCCTTCAACAGCTGTCTTCCTGCCCACACTTCCGTGTTCAATGGGCCAGTGACATCCCACCTCCCCCCACCCATCCTGGACGAAGAGATGGAAACAATCATCACGGCCTCGCACACTTCTCCATTCGACCTCGATGCTGCACTGTGGCTTTACGACCGTCTCGGCGACCTTCCTACACCTCGGTTTGCAGAGAGCCGAATGACACTCCCATGCATCACTTTTCAACTTCCACGTCTTTCGTTATGTCGAATAGCAGGTTTACTTCGCATATATCGCATAAACACAGATCCATTTGGGATGCTAGAAATCAAGACGAAGGATGACCTCTCTCGATTTGGGACTCTGTATCTCGTCCATCCTTGGCTGGGGAGTCTATTGGAACACGAAGACGCGCGTAGTGGTGCCTACGAAAATGATGTTATGCCACCTTCCTCGCTTGATTCTGATGATGGAGAGATTGAGGACAAGGAAACCAACGATATGGCGGTTGACAATGCAGAATTTGACGATGCCTTGCCGACCCATGTACCTCAATCGCCGTCCCTCCCTTCCCCCGCCCAAATGGCGCCCATGGACAAGGAGATGCGTGCCAAACGACTTGTCGTCCGCCTTAGACAACCTTTCGGCGCGCTGCTGTTCAGACCGACAGCAGTGGATCAACGCTTGGTGGGGTACAAGCGGATTGCGTCGGACAGCATGATCAACGTGCAGTTCCGGGGGGACTTTCCACTGGTCAGTATTTTAGATGGGGTACGCACAGTCGACGTTTTATGACGAGCGTAGCATTGAAGGTGGACTGTATGTTATGTACTACTACGGACAAATAACTTTGTTGGCTGCTTTTCGATACAACTAACACCTACTACCTGCCATTTGTTGGAGAACAGCCCGATTCTGGTACACACGTGTCGTAGTGTTCACGCCCGCTACCTTCCTTATTTGGATAGTACAGTTACTTAGTCGATCCTGCCTGTTCCTGCTTTCCTCCAGTCTCTTACCATCGACTGGAGGTAAGCAACCGTACTAGTTACTCGTTACATGTCCTTACTCACACACTGCAGTTCTTACAGACTCGTGTTCCAGGTAGCTAGCAATCTTAGTCTCTTACCATCGACTGGAGTCCTTACGGACTCGTGTTCCAGGTCGATGTTCACCATTCGTAGACATGGTTTCTGCTGATGGAAGGACGACCTTAAACACGCGAAGGCTCTCCAAAGAGGCAGGGTCGCCCCTACCTGTGCGCTGCGGTACCCATCACCGTCCCAAACCTGAACGCGCTGGAGAGAGATCGCAGTGAACAGGCACGGTAGTGGAGTGAGTCTAAGTTTCCCAACCCCTACCCGTACCCCCAACACCCATTTGTCGAACGCTCAGTCGTGTCGCTCGCAACCAACAACGTACTCGAGCAATATGACCATGGTCGCCCTACTCAAGCTGTATACCACGTTCACGCCCACCATCCCTTCCATGCTCGTCACTCCTACCAGAATTTGCCCCTATGACACCGGTCTCGTACTTGATTCTGAGTGCCTCCACCGGCATCACAGGTCGTCGCGTGTGCCCCGTCTGAGATTGATTGTACGGTAAGGATGTCAGCGCAGCCACCTCCTCGCACTTTACCTGGCATGTTGTCAGGGAGTATCCAAAAGCGTGAGGCCTGGAGGCCACGAAGAGGAGCTACAAGGAATACGATGACCACCGCGGGGGTGCACGTACTTGTGTGGGGCGCGTGCGGGTCAGGGTACCAAGATCATAGGCGACGTCGCCATCAGACGTTGTGGGTATGCAGATATCGATATCTTCATAGGCTTCGGAGGACTCGGATCAGTTGTAGTCTCCTGTCTTCACAAAGGGTCGTGCGCTGTGTCATATACAAGTCTGAGGGCATTGCCACGGTTGCCGGGATAATGGCTAGAGCGACTCGAGCAGAATTTAGACTTGTGCAACACTCGGTATCTTTCGCGTCTACTGCACCGACCCGCATTAGCTCAGGGCATCGGAGCGTAACGTGCAACTGTACCTTGTCCATGGACTAACCGTTCTGCGGAGCTTTGCCCGTTACACGTGTCCAAGCTTCCCACGACGTCAATGGTATCACATCTACCGCATTCGCAACATCGAGAGATCCTTTACGGTGCATCACACGAGGCCTTTCCACTTTGCAGCTGAGCCCGCGGGTGAGGTGTGATGTTGTTTTGTTACGGCCACTTGGCAGATTTCCGGTTCTGTGGTTTCGCCTTGATGTATGAGTATCCTCCGCTTTATCTAGGCGCCTGAAATTTCGCGATCGTGCGGGATGCATTGGCGGTCCAAGGATGCAAACCAATGGTTTCCCGAAATGCTTCACCATCCTTTTCACCTACCATCCGGTAGTAATCGGGCGAAATAAGACCATAATCCACTGCGGTGCGAGCGACACCCCACCTATTCCAGGCGTATTGGCGAACTTGTACGGATCTGCGAGACCGCATACATATAGGGAGTGATATCACACGCACGACAACGTCGAGAAGGGGGTGATGAATCGGCATGCCCTGACGAAAATTCATGATGTGTATGAACAGAATGAGATATGCAATGAACGAAGGACGTCAGTGCGAATCAATTGATGCGGATAATTAACTAAGGGCACCGTACCATGTAACCAGTGTTTATATGAAGGTTTTTACTATAAGTATCTCCGCTCGGAGTTTGTACGCCAGTTCTGGATCCTAGACTTATTTCATGATTACCAGGAGGCTAACGCTGACCCGGCTGGAATGGCAGGCTGAGCTTTGGATGTCACTACATGAGCAGGAAACGCAGGATCCATTGCACGTAGCGCCGAGTACACGCAATGCGGAGATAGTGTTACTAGGAAGGACTCAGGGAAGAACATAACGCTTTCCGGCTCGGGATAGAAGGCGCAGGCCTGCTGGACGGATTGGGACTGCCTTGCTGTATGTGCTCGCATGTTCGTCGCTCAATCCAAGGAGTCAAAACTGTGAAAAGCAAGGCGCGGGATCCGGAACTTGAAGGATTGCCCAACGTGTAGGGAGTAGCAGAAGCCGTACGTACCACAAAACTCCGCTCACTTCACACTTATCGTCGTAGTAGTACAACCAATCATATTCGTTCCTGGCTCCAGTGGGAACGCTATCCACTGAGCCATCTGACAAAATCATAACAAGGCCCTGCTTGTTCCGAAAGGATGATGATCTACGTTTCTTTTCCTCCTAACCCTTTGGCACAATTCGAGTGGCACTAGACAGAGCTCATACGCATCTACGACACAGACCAAAATTTCATTCAGCGAAACGGTCTCCTGAAATTTCACGGTGACTAGGGCGTTTGCCGCGACCCGCCTGTAATCCATTGCATGCGGACCAACGCCTGCAGGTGCGAGCAAGAATGCGCTGAATGGCCGCCAAAGGCGAGTAACGGGCCGTCGCGCTAGCGCCTCTTTGTCTAAAAAAACCGATTGGATAGGAGCAGGATGTGACGGTGCTTCGGATTCAACGTCAGTTTCTTTGTCGGAGACTTCTTCATCACCCACGTTCAGCCAGGGTGGCAATACGACATCTTTTTTACGGGAGCACAACTGTGTGTCCTGTCATGCCACAGAAGAGCATCTAACCAGGGGTGGGCGAGATGCGAAGAACCTATCCACGAGAGGTCATGGCTCGTCCTGATCTCCACCATTCCAAAGGCGATGGTATCCGCGCCGTAAATGCAACGTGACCGCATTTGATATGGGAACTGGGAGGCAATGCATGGAAGTTTCATCTGGGTTGCTGCACCCCAAGGTGGAGAAAGTCCGTTAAGGCGGTCGTATAGTCTCAGAACCGCTTTAAGATCAAACGAGAAGCATGATGCAGTAGTAATTCTGTCCATCTCGGCATCTGGAATGGATATGGGGATGTACGACGTTGCAGGTCCATTGAACACCGAGATGTGGGCTGGCAAGCAACTATTAAAGCTGCCGGCCCCTCCGGCTCATGCAAGGATGCTCGCATTTCCAGATTTAGTGAGAACATGGGCCAATAGGCGTCCCAGTGAGCCCTTCCCTTCCCCGTCTATTATTGGCATACTAATAACCGAGAAAATGCCAGATAGCGAGTACGCAGCGTCTTCCACTCTCTCAGATCGGCGGGTAGAAGCTAGACGTAGCTTTTCCCGAATACTTGTTAAACCCGGACAAAGCAAGGTCAACTTTATTAAAGAACATCGACCTGGAACACGAGTCCGTAAGGACTCCAGTCGATGGTAAGAGACTGGAGGAAAGCAGGAATGGGCAGGATCGACTAAGTAACTGTACTATCCAAATACGGAAGGTAGCGTAGCGAACCAAAGGTGAACACTACGTGTGTACCAGAATCGGGCTGTTCTCCAACAAACTTCTCTGCGGGCACCCCGGACGCTTGCTCCATTTTCGAGATGACTTCTAGTGACTCTTTATGATTCAGCAAGTTTAGGTTGAGATAAGGAGCCCAATCTTCAGTGTAGAAGCGGATGACCTTGGCAGCGACGTATTCTTCAAGGGTTGAGGTACGGGTGCTCCAAAGGCTCCTCATGAGAGCGCCAAGCCGCGACGGAGAGTGAACGCCGCGGAGGTAAACAATGGTCAAGGCGGATCCCTGGTACCACCTGAACCTGGTCATGAGTGATTCCAGGCGCATGAGATTATCTGCTCTATTGGTACAACATGTATCACTCCGTGCCGGTAAACCCGGCACCTCGAACAGTGCAGCAAAACATTCGCAGCTTGTCGTGAGTCGGAAATTGATCTAGTTCATACACTGAAGTGTGCGCCACCTGCTGGGATAGTAGTTCATTCCCTTCCAATACGTGCGACAACATCGCGTATTGGGAGTATCTTCATGCTTCATGCTTCATGCGGGCGTAGTTGATGTGCATTGTCGTTGATGATATAAGTTCATGGAAAATTGGCAGGGCTTCAAATGCAGACGCGCGCTCGGCTTTATCACAGAGACAGCCGGTGGACGTGTGAATAAGTACCGAGGGCGAAGGACGTATAGTATGCTGAACAATCCTGTGAATCGTCGCTCGTGTGCTGGAGGGGCTGATGTACCGGTCGCTGCACCTTGTCGAGTGGCGTGAATAAGTCTTGCTGATTTTTGGCAACGAGATGAAACCCAGGTTGCACGTCTGGATCGGGAGACTGTTATATATTCAAGAGCATTATCTTGGACGCAGTAGTTGCGTTGCTATAGTCCCCTGCCTTGTGCAAAGCAGCTGCCTCATTTCATGACCACATGGTGATGACGGGTCGAGCATGATCACCTGACGATGATGATACATCAATAAGACCGTACTACGCGGGAAGAAAAGAAAAACCTAGTTTGCATCATTTAAAGTTTGCCTCCACGCCCCGGTTGCAATGAAGGCCTCACTTCGCCTTCGAAGAATACTTTGTGGAGATGGGGGATCAAAGGATAATGTGATAGAATAGTGGGAAATTGCTTCCTCATATTGTCGGGCATCCATTGCAGCATTCCCAAGATACTCAGGTTTCTTGGAGGAACGTTGCTTGAAGCCTGACAGAGAATATTACACAAGCAATCGTGGGAATAGGGACACTTACCAAGGGCCCATTGCATATGCTCGCCACGCTGTCGAGGGACGATGTCAAGGTATCAGATTCCCATTCAAATATCGCTTGGAAAGAGTAAAAGAGTGACCTCCATTTGTACTCCAAACCCATTCGGCATATTTCACAACGATTCTACTGCCTCCATGATTTGAGATGCCGCGTACAGTGCTTCGCACGTCTATCGACGGACAATGAGTAGCAACGAGTTGAAATCCCACCAAAAAATCTAACAAAAAATGTGAATATGTGAAGACACATGCAGGCAAGTAGCGGACTAATGATATGGTCTCGAGTTCTGAAGGCTTTGATGGTGGCGCCAGATCTCCTGCACTGGCAAATAATTCCAATGCTAACGTGTTGTCTCCTCTGTCCCAGGCAGCCCGTCCGACGAGAAGCTGCATTTGCACCTGCAGAAGACTGTTAGAGAACTCGGGTAACTTATACTATCCCCTACCCCCAAGTCAGCACCCACCCCCAGGTCGACACCCCAAGAATGTCACAAATTGTCACAGATTATCACACGCTGGGATTTAGACTCACACCTCAAACAGTGTGGGAAAAGTTCATGTAACATAGTCACTATATGTGTGCAAACAAATTGCGCCTAGGTTTAAGCATAAATCATTGCAACAAAATAATTCCAAATTCCAAGTTTGTACTTGTATTTGTCTACTAAACTTAGTCTTGTAAACAATGGTAGAATAATACAATTGAATCTAGGTGGCCTATTTTAATAGATATGTTTGAGCAATAGAAATCCAGCATATGCTAAAAGTGTATAAGAGTTTGTTCATATCACATAGGCATGACATTTATGACACCAGAATTAGACCACTATATACCAAGATATTACACATTGCCACTATCAAAATGTATTAAAATATTAAGTGGTAACATATTTTAGACATATTTTTGCTATGTGGTTGAATATGATGTAATTACTTACCATTGCTAACAGAGTCTCAGTGGCATGCAACATCATATTCTTGCTATGCCCAAAAATACCATTGATGCCCCTATTTAGCTATTATTTAAAATATATTGTTGATTTTATATGACTAATATATCCATCTTCCCAGGTGCAATGTGTTTGTGGATATTTACCCAGTATGTTACACTGCCATATCCAGCCATGTTTGAGGTGTCAGCTCTGTAAATAATACTCCAGCAATAAGATAGACAGGCTTGGATTAGCAAGGATATGTACTTATATGTATAGTAACTAATTAAAGGGCATTTATCCTGAACTATCAGTGCTATGGTCATAATGATTAAGGTGTCAATAGGCATGGTATGGCAAGTAGGGAATCAAGGGAGTGTTATGGGACATACTATGTTTCAAGCTGTGTCGTAATGTAAGGATTGTGACTCAGAGTATGAAACATGAGACTGCTTGCCAATGAGGGGAATTCTTGTGTGCGTTGTGATGTTAATTTGGTAGCCAGGGATTGTCCACCAAAGTGGAAGGGAGTGGTAGTGGCAGTGCTATCTCGGAAGTGGCTATTGTATGCTTTCTTGATGCACTAAAGAGTCCACTAAATCATGGTTCATTTGCTTGTTCTGGATTTTCTGTAAGATGGTCCTTGATCACCCTTGTGAGTTCAGCAATTGTACCTTCCATTGGTAGCAAAAGGGCACCAGCTAGAGCAATTAGATTGTCCTTTCGCTTGTAGAATGTGAGTGGGCAGTCAAAAGTGCAGCTTCCAATTTCCTGATTGATGCGAAGGGTACATACAGTGTCATCAGCCTTCTTCTTGGCTGCTTTCTCGAGCTCAACATTCTCTTTTGCCTCTAGCTCAGCATCTTCTATGTCAAATGCTGCATGTAGCTCTGGGAGTGTCACAAATTGAGCTTGGACTTTCTTTGATTTCTTCTGCTTGCTTTGGGATTTGTTTGTGAGCTGTTCTGTAAGCATAGTGATATGATGATGTGCAATAGTGCAGTGTGCATTTGCAGCATCAAGCTGTGCAGTCAGTTTGTCAAGAATGGTTTCACAATGTCACTGATGTGTCTGCATATAAGCATATAGCTCCTTGGGAGTTTGACTGATAAAATGGGCATAGGGGGGCAGAGATGGAAGGGATGGTCAACCTAGTGTTGTTGAAGTCATGGGTGATATGATCAGTGGACGAAGATGGGATGCTAGGTAGGAAATGGACACCACTGAACTTGCCATTGTCCTCAGATGGTCTTATCAGTGTTATGGAGCACATCCTTCTGGACTGCTAACAACAAAGGTTCTATGTGAGGAGGCACTCACGAAGAGGCACAATGTCTCACAAAGAATAGAGAGGTGAAAGAGAACAGTTGAGGTGACTGTTCAGGTGGGAGCAAGTCCAGAATAGAGGAGGTGGAATTGCGCAGGTCTAGCTTGAGTTATATGCAAGGTAGATCTACTACTTTATAGTCCTGTAATGTGTGCATGGACCAAGCTAAAGGGCAGGCATAGAAAGTGATGGAAAATGAGAGAAGGAAATAGAAGGCGAAGGAACAACTATGGATGACTATGTATGGATCACGACAGCATGTGAGAGAATGCTGTTAGGAGGTAAGGTCTGAATGTAGGTGATTAAGTAAGAATGGAAACGGTAAAGGAATAGTCAAACTCATCCAAAGAGAAGGTGACTAAGAAGTGTAAGTATCTAGCATGTGGATGTGAATACATGAAGGAAATGCATTCAGAAACAAGAAGTAAGCCAGGATGTAATGATAAAATCGTAACAATCAGTGGATTTGGAATGTTATCTTTGGGCTGATTCTCCAGATCACTTGCCATATCTGAGTCACTATCATCTGATCCCAATGTCGAATCATGTTCATCTCTAGTTTCCCAATCCAAGTCTAAGCCATATATGCCTGAGTCATATTTACTAGGCACATAACTTGGTGATAATGGAACTTCTTCAGGATATGAAGGGGGGAAAGTTGCTGTTGAAGAGGATGCTTGGCTAGGTGCAAAGTCATGCTCATGGAAAATGGTTGGATTTAGGGGGTATATGCCAGTCTTGGCAAATGCTTTCTGGACCAATGAGGGTGTGATGGCATGGCGTGTAGTAAGATATTCAGGAATAAAATTAAAGCAATTGATGTGGACTCCTTGTGCAAGGCACTCGTCACAATGCTTGGACCATTGGTGCTGGATGCAAGAAAAAACGCCAACATCAAGAGGCTGGAGCTTATGTGTGGTCTTTGATGGGAGTGCAATGATTATTATATTGTGATTGAATGCAGTGCGTTTCAGTTTTCTTGTCTCATGTGAGTCATGACCATCAAGTGTAAGCACAATAGGCTTATTAGGGTCTACACAATGCTTCTCTGCTTCAGGAATAAAAACTGTTGTAAACCAATGCTTGAAAATGTCATGGTCTGTCCACCCTGTTGATGATACCATGAGACTGAGCACAAGACTTGCAAACAAGTGCCCCCCCTGGACATGAATGAAAACATACCCTCCTATTCCATTGAATGCAGGACCTCATGCATCAGGAAGCAGTCCATCTCTCAGCACAAAATAGAGAGGCATAATATCTCCTGCAGCACTCACACATTCAAGAATGGTGACAAGCTCTAAATCATCACTATGCTGGCAATAGCATTCCTTATCCTCGGCCACATAAATATACTTCAATCCCAAGCCATTTCAACCACTGTCCATCTGATTACCTTTCTCATCTTCATTCCAGTTGTGCTCAGCAGGAATTCCATTGTACTGCTGCTCAATCTGGGTCCGAAGTCGAAAATAACCATCAACATTTGTTTGATTGAAGTTCTGAGCTCGTTTGGGGTCGAGATGGCAAGATTTTGAAACCTTGAGGATCTTCTTGTGCTGTCTGAGGTACTTCCAATGCCAGTTCTTCCCTGGAAGCTTTCCACTGATCTTGAAGGCATGGGCACATAAGTCACAAGGATGCAAGAGAGCAGCCATGGCAGACTTCATGACAAGCCATTCATTGATGGCACTTTCTTGAGCCTTGTTGAGCAGTTGCAAGTCTTTGCAAAATTGGTGAGAGTTGTGTACACCATTGACACGGTCACTGAGCATCTGGCAGGCAACCTATGATGCCAGATGAGCTCACTGAGATTTTGGTACATGAATCCTCACCTTGTGTGCACATGCTGCAGCTCTGATAGTCCTGTAAGTGCCATCAGAAATGTCCTTAACAGCAAGCTCCATTCGGGCCTTATATTCTGGGTCCCTGGTAGAAGCCTGCTGTCGCTGATGGCCTGCCATCGCCAGCGACCATGTCCCATGAGGTGAGACTCAGGCTCAAGTGAGTAGCTTGAGCATGTCAGATGGCTGTATTTGAGATTCCGCTTCGGAACACCTTCAGCAAGTGATAACAGTATGACAAAGGCCAACTTCACAATCTCAAGAACTACTGCATATTTCTTGTTCATTCAACTTGGTAAGTACATGTATAATGTATGAACTGTGATATATTAAGTAGAAGTGTGAATGTGTTGTGTATTTTGTGGGATGCCGACTTGGGGGTGGGTGCCAACTTGGGGGTAAGGGATAGTACATTAGCATGCATGCCTTCACTCCACAGCATATTATTAGTTCATCAGCTTCCCTACAGACTCCTATGAGATCCATCACACACTTTACTGCTTCATCATGTTCTCTGGCCATAAAAATAACCATATACTACAGAGGACAAATGACCATCAGCAAGAGAATCCATAGCATAGACCAGTGCAGTACCTCGATGAGCAGGAGAAGGCAGTTGCTCTTGGGTTCATCACATGAAAATGCTGGACTAAATATCTGCTTTGTGGAAGTGAACTCACCTTCACCACAAAGCACAATGCTCAGCACAACATAATCCAAGACTGTGGGCTTGACTTCATCAAATGGAAATCAGAATGTACAAGAGGATGTCACAATATGTAATTACCTCACAAGCATCCCATTCTGCTGCTTTCCAATCTTTTATACAAGCTTTCACAATGGCACAGTTGGCGTGGTGGTGGTGGCTAGTATGATAACTTATTCCCATCAACACAGAGGTCAAGAGAGCTTCAGCATTTTTCAAATCATAATGATGCCATGAATCCAACAATGCATCATTGATATGTATCAGCTACATTGTCAAGACGATGATAGGATGCAAAATTGTGCTCAATGCTTAGATTCCACCAGAACAGAGCTATACATTAACTTACAGGCTAAGCATGAGAAACCAGAATTAGCATAGTCCATCTGGATGAAGTACCATGACATACAAGCTTTGAAAGAGAAAGCATCCACAAAAAACAATATTTGATGAATGAGAGTCCAAATAATGACAAAGGGGGACTACCAGGTGCTCACCTGATTACTGAAACTGTTAAACACTGGGGATGAACTCTAGACTAACTCTGGACTTCAGAGTTAGGTTAGTCGAATGGGACTTGGCTTCACCTTATGTGGTGCACCTTTGCAGAAAGTCCAGTGTCCCAAATTTGCAGAGGGTCAGAGTTCGGAGGAGAGTCTCAGACTCAAGACGAGAGGAGAACATCTGATTAAAACGAGGTTAAGTTGAGATTCGAACTAAGGTATCTACTGACAGAAGTAGAGACTTTATATACTAAGAGAGATGAGGTCAGATAAGTCTTCAATGTGCGCAGGCACAGAGATAACTATGTAAGTGAAATGGAAGTCAAGATAAGACATTGAGATGGAATGGGAATAGAGATGTCAAGATGAAACAGAAATGGAGATATCATAGTGGAACATACGGAGAGATGTCAAGATAGAACATAATAGAAAAGGTCCGAAGTCAAAGTCTATGATATTGAATGAGAACGAACTGGAGAATCAACAGAGTTGGACTGGAGTTGAGTACATGTGCACGACTGGGGGAACTGGTCCAGTGTTGGCAACCTAGACCTGTTAAGGCTTCGGTCACACTACTAGACTTGCTTTAGAGATCAAGAGGAGGTTCCAGGGGAATCAACCAGGACTTGACTGAAGTCCGGTTGTTGATGTATTCAGACTTATATACTACAGGATACTCTAGGGTAGGCGTGTGAAGACTTACTAAGGTAATGACATCACTGTGGAGCAGAATTAGAGATAAAGGCCTAGAGCAACAGTAATTAAAGAAGCATGGAGATAAGGGTCTGGAA
>JBBPKI010000744.1:0-18450 GCA_038089155.1 Nevesoporus exiguus
CCAAGGACGCCCTGGTATCTGGGGTACCTTATTCCCTACTGGGGAATTCTCCCACAACTCCACAGTGCATTCTTCCACCCACCAATTGCCTTATTTCCTCATGATGGGATATGAACCTAGAGCTTATCCCCCTTTAGGAAAGTCCTTCCTCCCATCTGTAGAAGAACACCTCTCCATTCTTGCTGAAGCACACAAAGAAGCACTCACTGCCCACACCACCACTCAATGACTCATGAAAGAAAGGCTTTCCATCAAGTTTACACCATGGAAAGTTGGAGATAAGGTTTGGCTTGAAGCCATGAACCTTAAACTTAGGTACCCATCACAGAAACTAGCTCCAAAAAGAGAAGGACCCTTTGAGATCGCTAAGGTACTCTCCCCTGTGGCGTATCAGCTGAAACTGCCACCTACGTGGCACATCCATAATGTCTTCCACACCTCCCTCTTATCTCCCTATTGGACCACGCCGGAGCATGGCCCAAACTTCATCCCTATGTCACTGGATCTAATTGATGGTGAAGAGGAATATGAAATTGAGGCTATACTCTCTCACTGAGGCTCTGCTAATCGCCACCAATACCTGATCAAGTGGAAAGGATACCCTGCTTCTAAAAATACATGGGAACCAGAGTGAAACCTCCATCATGCTCCTGTTCTTCTCAGACAATATAAGAGTTCCATTTCCCTTTGAGTGACAATGCTCACTCCTCATCAGATCCTCATCACCACAGCAGTTTTCTCTGCCGTCTGCCTTGCTACTATCATCATTATACTCATCGTCATCCTTTCTTTGCTACCACCTTTGTCTGCGCCACATCATGTCTGAAACTCACTCCACCATGTCATCATCCACTAGTCTCACTGAGACAGCTCTTCCATCAGTTGCTGAGATGCCTTCTATTCACCCTGCTCCCTCTCTCACCCCTGGAGAACTCACTCTTCTATCCTCCAGACCTGCTATTCCAGGATGGGCCCTGCAATGGTTATATGTGGAAAACCTCCCATGATTCCAGTGCCTTGCTACCTATGCACACATTCCTGATCATCCTCCCCTTCTTCAAATCGCTGAAGAATCCCCTTCATTTACTTTAGAACTCATGGAACAGGTTCTCTTCTATCATCATACATCTTCCTTTCAAATCTTCGCTTCTTACCCTCACATGTCACACAGAGAGGACTTTTCCACTGCCAGGGAAACCCTTCTTGATCAACTTCGTCTTCGTGCCCTGGATATGATGGACCACTATCATTTTGATGACATTATTACTTCATTTCCACTCTCTATCCTTAAGGAGTTTGCCACGATTGTTTTAGATTCTCTTTCGGACTCTGAACTTTCAGACTATTTAGAAAGCGATCTGGTTCTTGGACAACCATCTGTACCTCGCCCACCTTCTCCACCACTCGCTCCTGCCATCCCTTTGCCTGTCTCTCAGGCAATTGCACTCCCCATCTGCATTGTTCCTCCTCCACAAACCCCTTTGCCCATTGCACAGTTACCACCTTCTGCCACCATCCTCCATATCTCTGCTACCCCTCGAGACCTCCCTACCAATGTCTCTATCATCTCCTCACCCACTAGAGTCATCCCTGTTGATCCTGCCATGGAGGCACAGCTTTCTCAAGTGGACCTCTCTACTACGTGATGCTATCAATGCAGACAACTTGGATACCTCAGGATCTACTGCTACAGCTACCAATGCCCCCACTGCCATGCCTTCACCCCAGGGCATCCTGTCTCTCGATGCCTCACCCATCCCATCATGAGGTAGTAAGGCGATTGGTGGGTTGATGAATGTGCTGCGGAGTTATGGGAAAATTCCGCAGTGGGAAGTAAGGTACTCCAGGTACCAGGGCGTCATTGGCAAAAGATCTGAAGATAAACTTCAAGCTCCTGATTGGCTCTCTCAGTTTGGCCATCAGTCTGCGGGTGGTAAGCGGAGGAGAGTTTTATGTTGTACTGAAGGAGTCTGGCTAGCTCCTTGGCAAAGGAGGAAGCGAACTGAGGTCCTCTATCAGAGATACAAGAGTCATGCAGACCGAATCTAGGGAAGATGTGTTGGAAAAAGAGTGAAGCTATGCCAGCAGCAGAGATGTTTTTGGTGCAAGGGAGGAGGATTACCCCCTTCGTAAGGCCATGGTCGACCACGACCAGAATAGAGTCAAAGGCATTAGAGAGCGGAAGGTCCGTAATCAGATCCATAGAGATCTGTTGGAATGGCCGTATAGCAGAGATGGAAAGAGGCGAAAGAGGCGGAACAGTGGGATGAGTGTTGGGCTTGGAGGCCTGGCAGATAGCACAACCGGAAATAAAGCGGGAGATAAATGAACACATGCCAGGCCACCAATAGTCGCAAGAGAGGCGGGCAATGGTGCAAAAGAGGCCTTCGTGGCCCCCACTGGGTGAGAAATGAAGGGAGGAGACAAGTTCATGGCGAGCATCAGGAGAAATGAAAAGACGACCTTTGTAGTAGAGGTGTGGAGCCTCATAGTGCCAGTCAGCAAGGGAGGAGGAAGGGAAGAGAGGAAGGGACTTCTCCATGGCATGTAGTGCTTCAAGAACAAGTGGATTGTTGGCTGAGGAGCTGGCAATCTTGGAGGTAAGTGCGAGGTCAAGTGCGGAGATGATTTCCAGGTTTGAAAGGATGGGGTGAATGTTGTCAAAGAATGTGTCAACATCATCACAGCGGGATAAGGCATCTGCAGGAGTCATAGCAGTCCCAGGGAGTATGGTCCAGAGGAGATAATACTCCTGAAGAAAGAGACTCCAGTGAGCCTGGTGACGGGAGAGCTTCTGGGGGACTTTCATAAAGGAGAGGTTTTTATGATCTGTAAAGATAGTGACAGGCTGTTCAGTCCTAAGGAGATACTGTCACCATTCTTCCAAAGCATCGATAACCACTAGGAGTTCTCTGTCATAAATGTCATAGTTTCGTTCCGCATCATTGAGAGTGCGAGAGTAGTAGGCACACAGATGGGAATCACCATTGGTGTCCTTCTCCATAAGGATAGCTCCAACAGCTATGAGAGATGCATCAATCATGAGGAAGAAGGGTTTAGCGGTGTTGGGAAGAATGAGGACAGGAGCGGAGGAGAATATTTCTTTGAGACGTCAGAATGCCACTTGTTGGGCATCATGCCAGATCCAGGGTTGAGCATTTTTAGTCAGGAGGTTGAGGGGAGCAGTGATGTCAGTGAAGTTAGGGACGAACTTTCAATAGAAGTTACAAAAACTGAGAAAAGAGCAAACAGCTTTGACGGTAGATGGGGGTTGCCACTTGGCAATAGCGGAGAGTTTGACCAGGTCCATGCGTAGTTGTCCATTCCCAACAATAATCTCTAAATATTCAATCTCCGGAGCATCAAAGGTGCACTTGGAGAGTTTGAGTGTTAGCCCATGCTCTCAAAGGTGAGCTAGAACACGACAAGTGCGATTAACGTGATCAGGAAGGGTAGAGGAGTGAATTCCGAGATTGTCCATGAAGATCTTGGGCCATCCTTCAGGTGTAATATCCCGGAAGACCCAGTTCATGAAAGCTTGGAAGGTTGGTGGCGAGTTACACTGTTCAAAGAACATAACAGTGGGTTCATAGAGACTGAGAGGAGTGATGAACGCAGCTTTCCACTGGTCTTCTTCACAAATGCAGATATTGTTATATCCCCAGCAAATGTTGAACTTGGAAAAGTACCTAGAGTTCTTCATGCAATCGATGAGGTCGGAGACGAGAGGGAGTGGATAGGCATTTTTGACAGTATGTTCATTCAAGTACCTGTAATCCTGACAAGGGCGCAGCGATCCATCCTTCTTTGGGACAAAGAAGAGAGGGGATGCTTGTGGTGACTTGGATTCGACAATTCGTCCTGTGCGAAGGTGTTCTTCAACGAAAGCTCTACAAGCCTCCATCTCAGCAGGGTTCAAAGCATAAGCTTTGGCTCACTTAGGAACGATGGAGTCTTTAAGCTCAATGACATGGTCATAAGGGCAATGAGGAGGGAGGATGTTGTGGTTCTTCTCTTCAAAGATGTCAGAGAAGTCAGCGTACGGTTCAGGGAGGGTTACTTCTTTCTTGGCATCTTTTTGAGCGATCTCTGTGGCAATAGTGGTCTTGCATATGGTTTCGGCAGTAAGCCAGGCATTTCTCTCCACCAGTCCTGACTCAATATTCCGGTTATCATCCAGTCCTAACCATCGGAGGACATATCGTTCGGAGGTATTGTCATTCATGGGGAGGGACTCTGTAGGGAAAGAGAGGGTCCTATCCTTCCAGTTGATGGTAGGATTTCGATCAGCAAGCCAGTTCATTCCTAGAATGATCTGGGGTCTTCCTAGTCTGATGATCATGAAGCAGAGGGTTTCTGTTCGTTCTGGGAAAGTAATGGTGGCATTGGAGAAGAAGTGGATTGTTCCAGCCTGGTTGGGAGTTCCGTCTATGTTTAATGCTTGGACAGATTTGGAGAGAGGGTGGAAAGGGAGGCCAGGTCTTTTGGCTAGTTGATGGTCTATGAAAGTTCCAGTGGCTCCACAGTCAATGAGTGCGGTGGTGTCGACAATTTTTGTCCCATAAGAGAGTTTGATTCAGATGCAAATTGATTTCTCAGACTCAGATGAAAGAGTTACATGGGCAATATTATGGAGAGGTAGCATCAACTCATCTCTCCTTCTCAAAAATCCTTGGTTACTTCCATGATAGAGGCGATGGATTCCTGTACAGGTTCAAAGCTCTGCTTCAGTTCCTGGAGGATCTGCTGAGTGTGGTCTTTCCTCCAGCAGTGAGGGAGTTGATATATTGTGTCAAGTCATTGTTGGACTGTGTCTGTACAGCGCAAATTCTATTGGGATTGTGAGGGGGGTGAGGCGGTGCAGCAGAGGTCAACTGGTTTGGATGGTTCTTGGTGGAACAACCGCTTTGCTTACAAATGAAGCATAGCTTGTTGTCCAAGCATCGCTTTCATTCATCAGGGGACGGATTTAGGGCATCGATGTCCATAGCATTGGGGTCTCTGGCAGGGGTGCGAGGGGTGAAAGATCTTTGGGGAAATGTGCGGGCAGGGACTGTTACGATGAGCCGAGGGCAGCACCGAACTAGGACCAAACCAGAAGACGACAGGGACGACGAGAGATGCAAGGCGAGAGGAACGCTAGGAGAGGCTGACACTCTCACTAGGAATGGGCCTAGAATGGCACTACCGATTGGGCAGACTAAGCTTAGGGTATTCTACAGGAATGGTCCCTACTTATACTACTGGGTATGCGCACAGACCACCTAAGGGCAGGCTGATAGAGGCTATGCGTAGGTAGGCGCAAAGATGGCATCAAGGATCGGAGGCAATGGAAGGGAGATAAGGAGTGATGGTAACCAGGCGGTAATGAAGGTGGGAAGATAGGTACAGGGGCAAGGCACAGTCCAAAGGAAGGTTAGAGCGGAGTCCGAAGATAAGGACTTAGCTAAGAGGTTGGCAAAGAAGCGGCAAAGGTGGAAAAGGTGGCAGAAAGGTAGGAAAGAAGTGAAGAAAAGGGGATTTTCGTAACAGGGACAGTTCTCATGGTAGTGGTGACTCTGGGAGCCATTCCAATCCAATTGGCTTTGAACTGCTCAACCTTTGAATACCAGTCCGAAATCTTCTTCAGCATGGTCTCTAGTCCAGCCATCCTGGAGCGATGATACTGATGCAGGCCTTGTTCAAAGAGGCCGATGAGGGCAAGGTCGTTAGTAAGGGCAGCTGTGGTAGATAGGATGTGAAATTCTGATACATATTTATGCAAGTCTGAGACGGTGTTTTGTCATAAAGCGATGTAAAGTTCTAAATGTGCCTGCATGTGAGGCAAGAGAAAGGTGTGGGGCAATATGTTCGTCCCAGGGAGTCGCAAGGCAATGCCAAATGGCCGGAAATAGAATAAGAAATGGTCGAGAAAGAGCGTACCACCGGTGTGGACAACTCCTATGGGGGCCTTCTCCAAAAGGAACCAGGTTCCGGACTTCCAGATGCGTTCCCGGACTTCTGTGCACAATGCAGACAGCGAGGGATGACTTGGACCGGGCTTACAGGCTTATACCGGGCGTTCTAACACAAAGGAGAGCGGAAAACTGTATTAGATAACTAATGACATGTCTAAGTAGTGCTCAACTAACATAAAACAATGTCAAATAGGTAGAAATAGTAAAACCGGCCCAAAACAATGTAAACCGGTCACAAACAAACATATCCGGACATCAGAATACTGGGAAACAACACCGGGAAGTGATCCCGGCCGGTATAAACTAACTCCGGCCGGTTTCTGCGCAACCCGGTCATGTAGGGGATCGATCCCGACCGGAAACGCACCGGGAAGTCATCCGGTCTACCGGGATAGCGTCGGGACGACCGGGATAACATTGGATGAGATGTGGTGTCGTCGGATGCCCTATAAATCGGAAATACAGACGTAGGGAACTACAGTTCTCTACAATGGACGACGAAACAGAACATGACAAGATCATCCAAGAAGTTCTCAAAAGGCTAAGGGAGCATGACCTATTCCTAAAGCCTGAGAAATGCTTTTTTAAGCAAAAAGAGGTTGAATTCCTCGGGATGGTAGTTAACACTGAAGGAATTAAGATGGAAAAAGGAAAGGTTGAAGCCATTCTCGAGTGGCCAACACCTAAGAACGTCAAAGGAGTCCGCAGTTTCCTCAGACTCGCCAATTACTACCAAAGATTCATTCAGGACTTTTCCCAAGTCTCACGCCCCCTGAATGACTTAACAAAAAAAGAACAACCCTGGCAGTGGGGACCCCAGGAACAAGGAGCTTTTGATCAGCTCAAAGAAGCCTTTACTATGGCACCAATACTTGCTTATCCAGACAACAATAGCGAGTTCCGCCTGGAAACTGACGCTTCAGACTTTGCAACCGGCACGGTCCTATCAATCAAGCAAAAAGAAAAGTGGCACCCTGTTGCCTTTTCCTCCACCTCAATGACCCCCGAGCAGAGGAACTATCCAATTGCAGACAAGGAAATGCTTGCCATAATTCTGGCCTTAGAACAGTGGCGACATTACTTTGAGGGGGCAGGAGAGTTTGAAGTATGGATGGACCACGCCAACCTAAAGTACTTCATGACGAAACAAGACCTAAATCGTCGACAAGCAAGATGGTCTCAATGGCTGTCTAGATTCAATTATGTCTTAGTCAACAAGCCTGGATCCTAAATGGGAAAGGCAGATGCTCTCTCTTGACGGGAGGATCATGCCATTGGCATCAACAAAGACAATAAGGGCATACAAATGATCCCTGAATATAGAGTAAGAGCACAATCGAAACATGGCTTCACAATAGAAGGGGAAGAAAGAAAATTGTTGGAAAGAATTGTTGAAGCCCAAGAAGAATGGAAAGGTCCAGAACAACCTAACCTTCTAAATAAAGATGGGATCTTGTATCTTGGTGACAAGATTTTCGTACCCCCTAAAGGACAATTACACCAAGACATTATTACACTTTACCACGACTTGCCAATCGCAGGGCATGGAAGTGCAAATAAAATGTGGAATACAATTGAACGATATTTTCAATGGCCAGGCCTTTGAGCACAGGTTACGGATTATTGTTCAAGGTGCGATTGTTGCGCACGAATGAAACCAACGAACAAGGCCCCCTCGGGAGAACTCATCCCAAACCCCATTCCTAATGGTCCATGGCAAGATATTTCTGTGGATTTCATTACCGATCTACCACTCTCCCACGGACATGACATGATCCTTGTGGTCGTAGATCGATTTTCAAAAGAGGTGGAATTCATACCCACCAACAAAACAATTATGTCACTCGGCACTGCTGAACTCTATCGAGACCATGTTTGGAAGCACCATGGACTCCCCCACTCGATCATCTTGGACCGTGGTCCACAATTTGCTTCCCAATTAATGAAGGATCTTGCTAAGATGCTCAAAATTGATCTCCAAATGTCCACAGCCTTCCACCCTCAAACTGATGGACAAACCGAATGAGTAAATCGGGATCTACAACAGTATCTCCGCCTCTTCACCTCTGAAAAGCAAGATTCTTGGGCTGAATGGTTGCCTCTTGCCCAGTTCACATTTAATAACCAACTTCATTCTGCAACCAAAAAGACACCGTTTGAAGTCACCAAGACTTACGAACCAAGGATGGGAATTGAACCCATCAAATCCAAGAATGAAGCAGCAGCCTCATTTGGCACTGACTTCTCCCAAATGCTTGAGCAAGCATGAGTATTGCTCGAAAAAGCTCAAGAGGCAATGAAAGTTCAAGTGGACAAACACCGCTCCAAGGGACCCCAATACACCATCGGGGATAAAGTTTGGTTATCTACAGAAAATATCAAACTTAATCAAGCATCTAAGAAGCTCACTGAACGATGGATTGGTCCATACACCATCATTGGACTTTCCGGCCTGAATGCCGTAAAACTTCAACTCCCCAAGACACTCAAAATACACCCAACAGTAAACATTTCAAGAGTAAAACCGTACAGAAAGCGCCTGGAAAACCAACCTGTAGTCACCCTGGGATCCATAGTGGGCACAGAAGGAGAAGAGCCAGAGTTTGAGGTGGACTATATAGTCAACTCACGCCTCAAAGGAAGAACTTTGGAATTCCTAGTACACTGGAAGGGCTATGAAGAGGAAGACCACATGTGGGAACCTCAGAGCCACCTCTCAAATGCCAAAGAGGCAATATCCGACTTTTACCTTTCTAACCTGGCGGCACCCCGGAAGCTCTGAATGGTCCAAACAGACTTTAATTCCTTATTTTCTTCATACACGAATGTGACGGAGCCCTCCCAGATTCCTTTCAATCACCTGGAATGCGATTCATAGGAGGGGGGTAATGTTACGATTTCTTATCTTATCTAATCTTATCAAGTCACATGACCACTATCACGTGACCATGGGACATGTCACCTGACCAAGTCTAGGTCAAACCCTTTCACTTCAATCACACTCATTCTAGACCCTTATCTCCATGCTTCTTTAATTACCGTCGCTCTAGGCTCTTATCTCTAATTCCGCTCCACAGTGATGTCATTACCTTAGTAAGTCTTCACACACCTACCCTAGAGTACCCTGTAGTATATAAACCTGAATGCATCGACAACCAGACTTCAGTCAAGTCCTGGTTGATTCCCCTCATCCTCTTGATTCAAGCAAGCCTAGTGTGTGACCGAAGCCTTAACTGGATAGGTTGCCAACACTATTGGCAAGGATTCCCATCATTGTTGCATCAAATGTCTGCAGGGATTATTGTAATTCATGCATCAGAGCCCCAGGGAGTGGTGAAGTATCACATGTGGATGGACTGAATTGGCCATACTGCTAGGCAAAATTTGTTGAGAATCTAGGTATTTCTTATTCAGAACTTCTATTCCTGATACCAGATTCTAGACTAGTCTTGTGACTTTGTCACATGATCTTATCTATTACACTATTCATATTATGAGGTATGATATCATAGATAAGGTACTATTCTTGCTATCTTGATAGCTGACTGATGATTACTGCAGATTACACATTTCCGCTTACTCATACTTACTAAGTTGATTATAAAGCATTCTATGTTGTTCTATAACATTCTTTTACCTATACATTTATAGTATAGAGACCATATATACACAAACAAGTTGTGTAGTATATAAGACTGGGTCTTACACCCATGTCTTAAAGTTCAAATTACATCCTCGAACTCTTAAGTCACTTGCTAGTCAAGGAACCTCAGCCTTGTCTCTCACTAGCACATCTCTTTGACCCACTTGTTCTCTCTTGGTGAGTTCTCTTCATCAAGAATAACTCCTCTTCCTTGTCTGTGCATATCAGCGGGAGTTGCATTGCACTCTCATTAGGTTATGAGCCCTGAGTTGTCAGACTAGGGAAATCATTTCATCTTCTCCACAATGCCTCTGATTCCCCTAGATGCTCAGAGACGATGGGTCTCTTTGAAACTTGCCTGGATTCTTATCTGAATCACATGCTGCATTGAGGCGGTTGAACAAGTATACCCTCTTTTCATGATGCACACTGTGCTCCTCTACATCATTGAAAATGGTTACTTTTTATTTAGAGTTGATTCCAATTCCCCCACATCCTTCTCTATTGAGACAAGGTTATGTGGAGACAGTAAACTGATTTTGGTCACTCTCAATTATAGAGAAATACCACTCAGTACTGTTATTGATAACACCCTACATAGATAATCTGTTGGCAACCTACACTCGTTAGAGCTTCGGTCACTACTAATCAGGCTTGCTGAGAGTCAAGAGGATGATGTAGGGGAATCAACCAGGACTTGACTGAAGTCTGGTCGTCGATGGAATTGACTTCTTATACTACTTACATGGTTTAGGGCAAGCATGTGACTACTTACTAATCTACTATGTCATGTATGATGTCATAGACCTAGACCAATGGTAATTAAAGAAGCATGTTATGGAGTGTTCTAGAACGAGTGGAGATTAATGAAGTGAGTGTGATGAAAGTGAAAGGGAATGATCTGGACTTGATCATGTGACTTGATAAGATAAGATAAGATGAGAAATCGTAACATTACCCCCCTCCTATGAATCGCATTCCAGGTGATTAAAGGGAACCTGGGAGGGTTCTGTCATGTTTGAATAAGAATGGAAAAGTTCATTGAAATCTGTTTGGAGCATCCTCAACTTTCGAGGTGCTGAAGGGTTTGATAAATAGAAGTCCTTTATTGCCTCTTTGGCATTGGTAAGGTGGCTCTGAGGTTCCCATGTTCGGTCTTCCTCATTATAGCCTTTCCAGTGGACTAAGAATTCCAGAGATTGTCCTTTAAGTCTTGAATTGACTATGTAGTCAACTTCAAATTCTGGAATACCTTCTTGTGTGCCCACAACGGGTCCTGGGGCTACTACGGGTTGGTTCTCAAGTCGTTCTTTATATGGTTTAACCCTTGAGATGTTAACAGTAGGATGGATTCGCAGGGTGGAAGGGAGTTTTAGTGTGACAGCATTAGGTCCTGCAAAGGAGAGGATTTCATAAGGGCCGATTCATCACTCTGTGAGCTTTTTAGAGGCCCTATTTAACTTGATGTTCTCTGTGGAAAGCCAGACTTTATCTCCAACTTCCATGTCAGGAACCTTGGTGCAGTGCTTATTGGCTTGCTGCTTCATAGATTGTTGAGCTTTTTCAAGCGAAGCTTTAGCTTGCTCAAGCATATTGGAGAAGTCCTGTGCAAAAGCTGAGGAGTTCTCATTCTTGGTAATAACAGGTTCAATACCCATTCTTGGTTTGTAAGTCTTGGTAACTTCGAACGGTGATTTCTTGGTAGCAGAATGTTGGCGGTTATTGTAGGAAAATTGTGCCAGTGGAAGCCATTCTGCCCATTTTTCTTGCTTCTCAGCTGTAAATAGTCTGAGATATTGTTAAGGTCTCGGTTAACTCTTTCTGTTTGACCATTGGTTTGAGGGTGGAAAGTGGTGGACATATTTAGGTCAATCTTGAGCATTTTGCTGAGATCCTTCATTACTTGAGAAGCAAATTGCGGTCCTCAATCAGAGATGATGGACCTAGGTAGACCATGATGCTTCCAAACATGGTCTCTGTACAGCTTAGCTGTTCCTAAAGCTGTGATTGTTTTATTTGTGGGAATAAATTCCACTTCTTTTGAAAATCAGTCTACTATGACTAGAACAGAGTCATAGGTATTGGAGGTAGGGAGGTCGGTAATAAAATCCACAGAGATGTCTTTCCATGGACCTTCTGGAATGGGGTTTGGGATTAGCTCTCCTTTAGGTGCTTTATTTTCTGGCTTCATGCAAGCACATTGATTGCATCTAGAACAATAATCCTTTACTTGGGCTTGAAGGCCGTTCCATTGGAAGTATCGTTCAATTATTTGCCAGGTCTTTTCAGCGCTGCCATGTCCAGCGATCGGAGAGTCATGGTAGAGGGTGATTATGTCTTGGTGTAATGTATCCTTTGGGAGAACGAATATCCTTTCACCAAGATAAAGGATTCCATCTTTTGACAATAGATTGGGTTTTTCAGGATCTTTACCCTTCCATTGTTCTTGTACTTCCATGATTCTTTTGAGAAGCTTTCTTTCTTCTCCTTCTATGGAGAATTCTTGTCGTTGTACCCTTACTCTGTTTTCAGGGATCATTTGAATGCCTTTGTTATCTTCATCAATTCCAACAGCATGATCTTCTTGTTGAGAGAGAGCATCTGCCTTTCCCATTTGAGATCCGGG
Source organism: Nevesoporus exiguus (assembly GCA_038089155.1). Taxonomy (NCBI): domain Eukaryota; kingdom Fungi; phylum Basidiomycota; class Agaricomycetes; order Boletales; family Boletaceae; genus Nevesoporus; species Nevesoporus exiguus. The sequence goes on from JBBPKI010000744.1 coordinate 12,227, forward strand.
TTTGTTGATTAAGATATAATTAAATCGAGACAGCCATTGAGACCATCTGGCTTGGTGTTGGTTGAGATCTTGCTTGGTCATAAAGTATTTGAGGTTCGCATGATCAGTCCAGACCTCAAATTCTTCTGCCCCCTCAAGGTAATGCCGCCACTGCTCTAGAGCTAGTATGATGGCGAGCATTTCCTTGTCAGCTATGGGGTAGTTCCTCTGTTCAGGGGTCATTGAGGCAGAGGAAAATGCGACAGGGTGCCACTTGTCGTCTTGTTTAATGGAGAGAACCACGCCTGTGGCAAAGTCTGAAGTGTTGGTTTTGAGGCGGAACTCGCTGTTATTGTCTGGGTATGTGAGTATAGGTGCCGTAGTAAAAGCTGTTTTGAGCGAATCAAACGCTCCTTGTTCCTGGGGTCCCCACTGCCAGGGTTGATCCTTCTTGGTTAGATCATTCAGGGGTCTGGAGACTTTGGAAAAGTCTTGAATAAACCTTCGGTAGTAGTTCCCAAGTCCCAAGAAACTTCAAACTCCTTTGACATTTTTGGGTGTCAGCCAGTCAAGGATGGCTTCCACCTTTCCTTTTTCCATCTTGATTCCTTCGGTGTTAACTACCATTCTGAGGAATTCTACTTCCTTTTGCTTGAAGAAGCACTTTTCTGGCTTGAGGAATAAATTATGTTCTTTTAGCCATTTGAGCACTTCTTGGATGATTTTATCGTGTTCAGCTTCGTCATCCATCTTGGCAAATATCATTATGTCATCGATGTAGACAATGACTACTCCATCCATATCAGCGAAGATTTCATTCATCATTTGCTGAAAGGTGGCTGGTGCATTGCACTGCCTGAAGAACATTACAAGAGGTTCATACGCTCCTAAATGTGAGACAAAGGCAGCCTTCCACTCGTCTCCTTCTTTGATTCTGATGTTATTATATCCCCACCTTAGATCTAATTTTGTAAACAGCTTAGCTCCTTGTAGCTTGTCTACGAGTTGACTGATCAGGGGGAGTGGATAATTATTTTTTACTGTCCACTCATTAAGATATTGGTAATCTTGTACTAGTCTCTTTTTTCCATCTTTCTTTGGTATAAAGAAGACCGGTGATGTTTGTGGAGAGCATGAGGGTCTAATGTATCCCTTTTTGGTTTGTTCTTCTATGAAGGACTTAAGCTCTTCCATTTCATACTTGCTCATGGGAAATATTTTTGCCTTTTTAGGTTGAAAGCCAGGCTTCAGCTTTATCTCATGGTCCCAGGGTTTTTGAAGGGGAAGTCATTTGGACTCATTTTTGCTAAAGACGTCCAAATAGTGATGGTATTCTTTTGGAACCATTTCCTCCAGAGTAGGTTCCTTTCTTTTTGGTACTTCAAGGTTTTTGATGAATTTATGCATGGTCGAAGCATGCTTTAATTCTTCTTCTTTCTCGTTGGCTAGATGGGTACCTCTGTTGGATAACATATAGCAAGATCTTGGGCATCTTGCCATGTGGACTTCCCCTTTTGTCCAATTGATGGTTGGATTGTGTTTTGCCAACTATGTATACCCTAGAATCATATTATTCTTGCTCAGGTTTGTTACTTCTGCAACCAGGCGTTCTCAGTGTCCTTGATAATCAAGGATAATTTCTGCTTGATGTGTAACTGCTCCAGCAGAGTTCTTTGTTCCATCTACATTGAATACTGGAATTTCTTTTTCCATTCTTTGTAGTGGTAATTTTACTTGTTCTGCCCAATTTTTATCAACAAAGATTCTGTTTGCACCACTATCCAGTAGGGCCTTGCATTGATGTCTTTTATGCTTGGTAGTGGGGTGTGCAATTGAGACATCCATGAGAATCTCGTATTGCACCTTAGTGTTTCATAGGAGGATTTGCTCTGGGAAACTATCCTTATAAATATTATTTTTGTTTGCTTTGACCGAATTAAGCCTGCATTCCCATGCAGCAAGCTCTTGCTTCTCCTGCTTTTCAGCGAGGTCTGAAGCTTGAGATCCAGTCTCGGTTGGTAAATGTTCTCTATAAATAGGTTCTTCTGAGTCGGAGGAGTAGCATGTAATTGAATCCATATCGTCATCGTCTTGTCCATACTGTACAAATGAGGAAAGGGAGGAGAAGCTATTTTTTGTATTTACTGACTATGGCTTCTGAGGTCCCAGTTCCCTCAGTTGCCATACTCTTTTCCCTGTTTCTTCATCTCTGTATCGTGGAGATCAAAGAAATATGCTTTCATCTGCTCGAAATCCATGCCTTTGATGGCTTTGGCTTCTTTTGGTTCTTCTTCCTTCTTCGCTTCTTCTTCCTTTTTCATTTCCCTTATTTGTGGCCTCCTCTGAGGCCCTTGTGCCTTCTTTCAGCAATTGAATTTGTGTCCTCCTCTGAGGAACTTGCACTCGGTGCATTCCCTTTTTGGATTTGGACAGTCTTTGGCTATGTGTCCTTCATTTGTGCAGTTGTAGCACTTTGAGTTTCGTGCTCTTACTGCTCCAATGTCCATTGGCTGGCCTCGGCCCCCATAGGTCTGTGCCTGCCCTTCTCTGTAGTTACTATTTTGAGATGACCCTGTTTGGGCCTTCTCTGTCTTTCTTAGTTTCAGGGAATCTAATCGAGACCCAATTTCTTTGGCTACCTCAATATAGTCCTGTATACAGTTCTTTCTTTTCCCATCCTTGTAGATTTTTCGAGCTAAACTTTCTTCCAAGGCTTTCTCAAAGAGTCATACTCCAGATGGATCCGGTTTGGAGGGGTCTCCTCCTGTGTCGTAGTAGTACCCTAGCCATCTCGTAGTAAAAGCTTGGGCGGATTCTCTCTCCATCTGCTTGCACCATTCAAGCTTATTCCTCACTTCATCCTCATTCACTGACTTGAATCGTTGGGACAATAACTTTCCCAAGGTGTCTTCATTTAACCAGGTGTCGTTTTTCATTTGGAACCAGAGTTGCTGTCTTGCCCATTGGGCTGCCCCTGTTGTGTTTTTCTCTCCGGCTTTCGGACCTATCCTGGTCAGGACTGCTATATTTTTTGATTCATCGTCTATGAATGATTCGGGGTTACTTTTTATGTACAGTGCCATGTTTATTTGCCATGTTTCAAAATCCTCTTTTAGTCCACTAAACCTTCCTGGGTCTGGGACCATTTCCACCTTTTTTGAGACCTTTACCTCTACATTTTCTGCTCTTCCTTTCCCTTTATTCTTCTTAAGCTCGGCAAGCTCTTCTTGCAGGACCAACAGCTGGTCTGCCAACATCTTGATGTACTTTGCAGACATTTCTTCTTCTGTCTTAGGAGCGGGTGTGGGCGGCGATCGGGAGTTCCGGCTGGGGGATGAGGGCCGGTCTTCAAGTGGGTTCTCGGATGAGTTGTCGGTCTCAGAGTCGACGAAGGGGAGGGGGTCCCTGTAAGGGTGGCGCGACGTTTTGTACTTCTTGTAGAACCGGTATTACTTCCGGCTTGGGAGTTGGAGAGGGAGAAGGGGTGTGGAGGTCTCGTAGAGTCTGAAGTTGTTGTCTGACGTTTTCAAGGATATCGATTGCTCCTAATATCCCAGGGTGAGGGGCAGGATGGAGTTGCACTTGTAGAACTCTAGCTCTGAATGCTAAAGCTTGTTCTTCTAGGATGCCATGAGCTTGTAGGAGCATGGCGTTGAATGGTTTGTTTTCCCGAATTCTATCGAGGAGGTATGGTAAGAAATCGATATCTTCAAAAATGTTCACTAGGGGCACTGGTGTGGGAGTTCGGTGTCCTTGGGGTGGTCCTCTGTAATGAATCCAACCTTGTTCGTCTTCATGGCTAGGGAGGGGAGGGGTTTGAGAATTTTCTTCTCTTTGTGAACTAGGAGTGATAGTGGTTCTTTGTGCTGGTGGTGGAGTTTCATCTTCGTACCAATGGAAGTATCTGAATTTGTCTAGCCAACCATCATTGGGGTCATACTCAAAGGCACTTCCTTCTCTTCCTAGGACATAGTTGTTGTTGAGGACCGTTTCCTCAGAGGAGAGGCGAACCTCGATTTCCTTGGACTTGGCGGGATTTCTGGGGAACATCCAGAAGCATATGAAAAAATAAAGAAGTGTGGACCTTTGTCAACACCAACTTCTACTCTATCAGGACAATAGCCTCCTGACTAGAGTCTTCGAAAATTTGTAGGTAATTTGGGCTGTCGGGCACAAGACCACTCTTTCGACAGTTGCCAAATGCATAGTAGTAATTCTAGAATGAAGGTGCCTCATGTGGACACTGGACCTAAGTCCCTTCGAAAATGAAACGTGCGGAGGCAGTTTTTAAACCAATTAAGAGTGCACGGGCTCACCCCTTGACAACTGTCCTATAGATCGGTCGACCTTCACTTGCTTACAGTGAGGGTATATGTAAAAGGAAAAGTGGCGCAAGTGTGCGTGAAGGATGAAGAGTGGTAGCTAGTGAAATCCCTTTGCCCCTAGGGTCCAGGGTTGTCGCGAACGATGGCGAGGTTATGAGGTAGTAGTGAAGGAAGTGTGATGATAGTCAAGTCCTAATGTTGGCAACCTACACTTGTTAGAGCTTCGGTCACTACTAATCAGGCTTGCTGAGAGTCAAGAGGATGATGTAGGGGAATCAACTAGGACTTGACTGAAGTCCGGTTGTTGATGGGATTGACTTCTTATACTACTTACATGGTTTAGGGCAGGCGTGTGACTACTTACTAATCTACTACATCATGTATGATGTCATAGACCTAGACCAACGGTAATTAAAGAAGCATGTTATGGAGTGTTCTGGAACGAGCAGAGATTAACGAAGCGAGTGTGATGAAAGTGAAAGGGAATGATCTGGACTTGATCATGTGAGATATCCCACAGTCACATGCAAGTGATCATGTGACTTGATAAGATAAGATAAGATGAGAAATCGTAACATAATCAACCATTCCATCCTCCATTGGTATTGGTTCCATCATCTTTTGGTATCCCACACAAAGATCAGGAGAATAATACTCCTAGGGTTCCTCTAGCAGATCTACAGCCTTGAGGATCAGCCACCTCAACCTCTACATCCTCTTCCGAACCCCTTTTTCCTCTTCCACAGGATTTAGCATGTCTACCCACAGATGACCTGCTCTGCTATCTTGGATATACAGGTCAACGACTACCTGAACCACAAGCAATATGCTTGGTTGGACCTGGTGTACACTATCAACTACAGTGTCCCAGAGATACAGTGACTGAAAAAACTATTGCAATGTTTAACTTCAATCCAGTGCATGAAGTGCACTGCAATCATATGTGGGAATTTCGCTTAGCTTTGGTGTGACAGATTAATCTACATACTCTTGGTTACATAATCGCCCCCTAGGTCATGTGATTCCATTCAGACCCTGCCAAGATATAGCCATTACAAAACAGTCACCTCATTGTAACAGTTTATTCACTTTTGAATCCAAGTATGAGATTTCATATGTATATATGGATATTTGTCTTTGTTTGATACTATAAACAAAGATATACATATAAACACTATGTCTGAGTTTAAAACAGTTCCCACACTCCTTATTTTCTCACTTTTTCCATCATGAAATCTCTCTCTATTGATCAAAAGACTACTCTTCTTGCTCAGCTTCATGCTGGCCATTCTGCCCACTCTATTGCCTCTCACATGGGCCTCAATGTTTCTACTGTGTCCAGGCTTCGCTCCAAAGAGTGTCCAAACATAGAGAAGTCCTCTGGTGGTCGCCCATCCAAGCTCTCTCCTGCCAACATTCGTCATGGCATTCATCTTCTTTCTAGTGGCAAAGCAGAAACTGCTGTTCAGGTTGCCAAAACTCTTTCCAACATCATCAATGAGCCTCTCAACCCTAACACAGTCCGCCAGCACTTGAAAAAGTCTGGTATGAAGGCTGTAGTTAAGAAGAAATCTCCTCTGCTTTCCATCAAACATTGCAAGGCTCATTTGGACTTTGCCTATGCCCACAAAGATTGGACTATAGAGGACTGGAAGCATGTCATCTGGTCAGATGAGACCAAAATCAATCACCTAGGGTCAGATGGGTGCAAATGGGCATGGAAAAGGCCAGGTGAGGGTCTCAGCAATAGGCTAGTAGAGGGAACTGTGAAGTTTGGAGGAGGTTCTGTAATGATGTGGGGCTGTATGACTTGGCATGGAGTTGGCTATGCTGCTAAGATTGATGGTAGGATGGATGGAGATCTCTACCTTCAAATTTTGAAGGATGAACTGCAGAACACCTTGCAGTATTATGATCTCA
>JBBPKI010000745.1:0-18448 GCA_038089155.1 Nevesoporus exiguus
CCGTTGTCATCGGTTGTGTGACCCGGAGTGTCACAACTTTTGCAGTGGAGGTGCAAAACGTCGGAAGTTCTCTGCACCCTTAGAATAAAATACAAAAAATCGAAGAAAATGAGAGGGAGATGTATTAGTGTACTCTCCACCCATACTATAACTCCGAAGAGTGCAACCACTGTTGTTGAAGCGTTAGACCCGAATTACCTTGTTTTTTGCACTTTAGGTGAAATGATAGTATGTACTTTTGTTCGCGCGTTTGTGATTTCCAGTGCGTGTCGCAATGCGCGTGACGTGTTGTTGACGTTGACGTGCAGGTGTGGACGGCTTCGTGATCGATTTTCGAGTTGGCACGCTACGGGTGGGTCGTCCTGCCACTGGGTCTGTCGCCGCGTCGTCGTGTCATCGGTCTGACCTTTTTGCCGAGACAACGCGAGCACGTTCAAGTCGTGCGCCTGCCATCGCTAAGGGATCCTTTGTTAGGGTGTCTCGAACTCGTGCAGGGATCGAGGAGACATGCATCGTATGCGAATAGCGAAATGAAAGGCGAATCGACGTGAGTGCGGATTTAATCCGAGGCTTCAAGTTGGGTTGGTAAGCTTTTGGGGTAGGCAGCCTGTCTTGCGTCGCGCCGTGCCGTCGACTGTCCTTCGCGGCTGTCTTACGCTCGCTTGGCCCTCGCACAGCTTTCTTTCTGCGCTGTCGACGTGACGACAGTTCGATACTGTTGCCTCGCCTGTCTCCGGACTTTGTCCGTCGCGACCTTTCCTTCGCCCTCTGCTGCCATAGCTCAAGTGACGCTTCGATCATGAACGCCTCCACAGTTTGTCTTCTCTTTACTATTTAGGAGGCTGGTTCTCCATTATCTTCGAGCGCGTGGCACGCCTTGCATCCGATCGTGTCATCCTGGGCTGGCAGCGTGCATAGCTTTTGCCGCTTGTCTGGTGAGCTGGCACTTGTCTGTCTCGCCTGGTTAGCCACCCCTGTCTTCGCTATCCGACGCGCTTTTAAGCACGCACCGTCCCCTGGCATGGGCCAACAAACACATACTCGATACTCGATGGACAACTCCAACTCGATGAACATGACCTCGATGAACGGTCCCTCCGGTAGCGCGTCCATGTCCATGATGCCGTGGTTGCATTTCGGAAACTCGGACCCCATTCTCTTCAACGCGTGGCGCCCTTCGTCCCACGGCGCAATCGCCGGGGCGTGCATTGGGCTGGTTCTGATTTGCATCCTGGATCGTTGTCTCGCCGCGTTTCGACGTGCTCAAGAGGTACGCTGGAGGGCCAGGTGCGCCTGTCTTCGTTGCGTTGCTTTACTAGTGGTCTGAAGGGGACGACTAGTGGCGACCCAGAGTCCTTTGGTTGCAAGGGAGCAGGCTCCACAAGCTCTCGAGAAGCCCTCCTTCCTGCACAGAGGGAGCTCGTCCCTCGGTTCGCTCTCTCTCACGACGTCCCACGCGGGGTCATCCAAGCCGTCCAATCCGCCTTGGCGTACGCGCTCATGTTGGTCGTCATGCGAGTCGATTCTATTTCTGGGTTTAGTTCGCGTGGTTAACGTGACGCGTACAGGTCGTTCAACGGTGCCTACATCATATCTATCGTCGTCGGCCTCGGCGTGGGGGAAGTGATGTTTGGCCGGATAGCTCGCGAGCACGACCGATACTTGGAATGTTCGACTTGATAGACTTGTATTCCCAGAAGGAGTACGAGCGAGCTATGACGAATGGTGAAAGGCTCCTTGATGGAGAACAGCCTACTGTTATACCCGTACCATCGTCTATGTTACTACATACCGCATTTCCTTTTACGGGCACCGCGCTCCCGTTCGTCTTTCCTCCAGTCTCGTGCTTACTCGACTGGAGGTAAGCCACACTATACACTCCTTACACTCAGTTACTCACCTAGTACAGTCCTTACAGTATTTATACTAGGTCAGCGCATTCCAAGACTCCTGGCTAACGTGGACCCGGAAGACGGGGCGAGAGGCGTTGGCCGCTGCGTACTCAGTGCCCCGGCGAGAAGCCGATGCAAGACTGACTCGGACAAGACTGCCAAGGTATCGATATGACAGATCGCGCGCCGAGTCCTCCCAGACTACCAGTGCCCTCATAGTCAAACGGTGATTTTCAATGCACCCTCGAAGTATTCCTTGCGGACCAATCCGGTTTCACTCATTTGGACGTCCTCCCCGTTTCCCGGCACTGTGGCTCCACACGCGTCCGAAGTGCCATTTCGCGTGAAACTGGCTTAAAATGTGAACATTGATCGCCGATCGCTGATCGCTTGATACTTCCATCGTCTCAGGGTGTCTTCGACTTTGGAAATTAATATTCGTCGACGACGTTGACCGTTGGGTGGAAACGCGTGACTACTCGCGGAACGTCCGGGTTCCGTCCCTCCGTGACCCCATTCTTTTGAAACCCGGGGCACCGAGTGCGAACGGCGTCTTCTTTTCACGCGTTGGTCGAAAAGCCTTGGTCATGCGTTTATGATGCCGGCGTGCTGATCCTTCCGGTGACCCTGACCCGTCCTCGACGCCGCGCGGGCTCAGCTTGCGCACATTAGCGCATGCCTGGGGGTCTATTCGGCAGCGTCGACGCGTGCTCTTATCCCTGGCTCTACGTCCGGCGGGACGTGCGTATCCATGGCTACCTCCGCAACAAGTTTGACAGCACCCAAATTCGGCGCTGGGTAGAGTACCGGTCGATGGCCGATGCATGCGACACACACAGGCAGATGTCGTCACTCCCGACGGGAACCCGCGTCTCGTCCAAGGAGGGACGTCGAACGTGATAGTAGACGCCGAGTCGTTGAAACATCCTGTTTTTGGCGGACGAGTCTCCGTCAGAACCCAAGTGTGAACGTCCGTGTTTCAGACGTTCTGGAGTGAGCACCTTGAGGCCGGTTTGAGTCACCATACTCCAACTTCTCGCCGTCGGATCGTACGGGCGAGGAGGGACGTCGAACGTGATAGTAGATGCCAAGTCGTTAGAACATCCTGCTTTTGGCGGACGAGTCTCCGTCAGAACCCAAGTGCGAACGCCCGTGTTTCAGACGTTCAGGACTGAGCAAGGCCGGTCTGAGTCACTACACTCCAACTCGCCCTCGGATCACGTACGGGCGAATGCATGCACGCTTTAGGTAGAAGGGGATACCGAATGGTTGGACATACTATCCGGCGCCAAAGCCTCCCTCCGGTTCCGAACTCGCATCATGATCCCAAGAGCTGCAAGGAGGATTGAAATTGGGGGGAAAGCCTTCAACCGTACCCAGACTCAATATCGGATCAAGGCGGAGTAGGTGAAGTAGCTTCACCCTTGATCGCCCGACGTTCAGCCACCCGCATCGTTTCTGTCGTTCGTGACATGAACTTGCTTCAAAGTGCTGACCTTACATTGTCGTCGAGCTCGACCAGCGTTGAACGCTAATGCTGGGTCACTTTGCCGTCCATCCGAGTCTCATGTTTCAACCCCTATCCCGGTCGGATGCACGTTTGATTGTCCTACCCTGCCGGAGGCTTTGATTTGCCTATTCTCTTCTTCCTTGTCACACGACAAGCTCTGGCCACGATAGGTTCATCGAGAACGATCTCCGGCTGTTTCGTTCAGTTCTCGACCGAAATTAGAAAGTGGGTGGGATGTACATATGTATGTACATGACACGGTGGTCCGTCGGGTCAGATCTTGAATGACGAATAATACCCCCGTGATCACTGAATGTGTTGTACCGTAAACGATTATCAGATTATGTAGGATGGAGCGTGCGTCACGATGATGGACGTTCGCCGTGAAACGTCAGCAGGTCCGACCGTGCACCAGACCTTGTTCAGGAATCGTACCGATGCAGAGTTGTCGTGACGATACCCAGTTCTAGAACCATCGACTTTCATGGGTATGCTCAGCTGTTCCGTCTGTATGTCAGTCCCCGTCGTGACGTCGATCTGTGTCCAAGACACGTCAGAAGGGATGCCATTCTAGAAACTATCGCTGAATTCCACACCTGTGAGACACGTTTCACGATGCTGTCTTTACTAGTCTCGTTTCCGAACTGGACGTTGTCCTGGTACGACAAGCTCACCTTCCACCCTCCACGAGTGTTTAGGGTGGACAGGAGCGAATTTGAATCCATTCTCGATAGGGCAAGGTGCCAGATGACGTTTCTGAAGGAAGCCGAAAAAGAAACGATCAGGGCACCGCATCCATGGTCGCGGGAGCCCGGGATCGCTCGCAAGGTCGTATTCTAGACGCCAACGTGTTTATTAATATCTGTACACTCGGGGACGAAAATAAATGGCCTACGCGGATCACGCCGGGAAACGTCACGTCGATCGTGGCAGAGACGGCCGTGATCAAACCGGTTTGCACGGTTACAGCGTCGTTTGGGGGTCACTTTTCCGCCTAACGAAGAACCAAACTCACGTCGAATGATTTTGTTGATGTGATTGTCCGTCGCGGCGAAGCCTGTGCGTTTGCACCGCCGACGGAAATTGAGAGGACTAGCCGAGACTATATCATCCTGCCTAGGACACGCACCGAGTTGTACATGAGCGATACAGTGATGATGATGTCTGCGACGGCGGAAGACGCGAGCCAAGTAGTTGCGACGCCATCCAGTCTGCGTATCTCGGCGTATTCAAAGTCGTCAATACAAGCAGAGATGGCGGTCGTGAAGCCGCCGACTGTGGAGTTGAGACGACGCTCGTCTACAAGAGGTAGAGGAGAAGCTACCGCATGAAGCGACGGTAAAGAAGCCGATGATGCCGGGCAAGACCCACGACTTGCTCACGACCTTCACACGCCACGCAATAAAGAGCTGCACTTGTGTCGAGATCAGCATCTGCAGACGAGTACGTTAGCGTATGGCTGGCAAGGTTTGTTGCTCTGGGCTCACCGTTAGTACTGGGATTCTGGAGACGAAAATAGTGAGCCCAAACATGGTTTGATAGTGAGGGTGATTCTTACTGGTAGGCGCGAATATGAGGGTCTTCGGCAAACCTGCACCACCCTCTACAGTCAGTATCCTCCGGGCCGGAAAGTACTATGAGGAGACAACAGTACCATAGTCGGTTCTGAGTGGTTCGTACACCATCGCGATGTCCCATGCCGTGTTCAACGTCTCGCAAACCAACAAATAGAATACCTGTCCACATCGGCGAAATTTCGGGTTCTAACCGGTGAGGAATCTCGATTAAAGCCAACTTACGAACGCCTTGGTCCATCAAAGGTCCCTGCAATATTTGTTTCCAAATCGTTCCTAATCAGACCTAGCGCGGGGGAGAATCTATTTACCTCTTGTATCTCCTGAAATATAACGACGTCTGTGGGAACGCCTTCGGGTCAGCCAATCCGCTCGCCCGCATCCAGCAGTCTGGGCCCGGGATCACCATCATCACCTGCGTCCTCCCGTTTCAGTTTCATGTCGACAAGGTCAAAAGTTGCAGAACGCTCAAGCCGCACAAGATGCAATCGATCAACACGCCGACGAAGAAGGGTCCAAGACTGCGATGAAAAGGAAGGAAAGAACGGTTCCGAAAAAGCGCGATCGCCACGACTCACAACATCAGTACCCCGAGTCCGCTCACTGACCCAGCTATGTTCGTATCCGGCGTCCGAAGGAGCGCGTGTGCGGATCAACTCGTTAGTCGCACACGCCAACATTTATATACTTCTGACGGGTACGCCTAGAACGTGACATGGGACGGTCATAACTCGACTGGTATGCCTGAAACAGCTGTTCGAGTCGTGTGTTGGCAGGTGGTATCTCATACGTGTATTACTTGGCAACATATCCTTCCCGTGGTATAATATCACTTCATGCGCGTCACGAAAAGCGACGTTCGGCATGCGATAAATAGATCCCCGAAGTATGTTTCCACATTGGTCCACTGCCAGTCGCAATCTAAAAACAGTTCATCTATTTGGGCTGCCATCAGCTTCCAGACCAGGCCCGACCAAGCCGGTGAGATAGTTTCTGGTCTAGGTAATGGATCAAGTCAAACAATCCCCATGTGGCCCCTGTGGTTGCTGTTACTGCAGTAAGTGTTTCAGTTAAATAAGCAGGTTTACCAGTCGAACCACATTACACTCGTGACTGAGGTCGATTGGAAAGTCAGTATCGTCTGGGGAAAATGGCCAATCAAAGTAACCAATGCCAATGGGGCAGCCAAAAACCAAGGTTAAAATCAAGCACAGCTTTGATTTTCCGGATGTCTTGACAAACCTAGTCCTCAGGGGGCTACATGGAGGGAATAGCATCCAAGATCCGGCTAGCACTCGGACGGTCCCTACAATGCCAATCATCTGATCAAGTCGTTAATCCTATGAGTGTACATTCTATGGCTTGCGTTCTGCCCAGAGTGACAAGATCAACGGGCCCAACCACCGCCACCCCGTGGGATCCGGTATCAGCATGCGTCAAGAATGACGACGAACCCGGGTGTTCCGTGTGGCGTTAATCATCTCATATACTTGTAGATTGCGAGGCAAGACGCCGGAGCGCGGCTCAGTAAGATAGATGCCGAACATCCACCGCGCTCGATCCGATGCCTCGTTTGAGCACGCTTGAACCTGTGAGGTGGGTTTTAGCCCCTTCAGTTTCTGAAATGAGAAACTAGTGGAATTACATAGTGACTTGGCTTCTGAGTCAGGCCCTAGATAGTGATGCGAGAGTATTGGAATGAACTTTCCCTCAGAGACAGCAGTTTCGACAAGGCTTAAATCTTAAACGCCGAGTTTTCACCAACCTCGATGCAACACCGAGTTCTTCTGCTTAGAATGGCATCTGGGTTCGAGCGGCGGAGCCTGTGTGTATCGGGTCCGCGTCAAATCGACGGCAAAAGGGAGGAGCTAATGCCAGCTTCCCGTCAGGGGTGGCAGAGCCCTGCATGAATCTAGGCATTAAACATTCCACTACACTTGATCTGAATAGTGTTCTGTTCGGGTCGAAGCGTGGGAGGCATACCTGAATGTTCCGCGCGGACGTCCGTCATTTGATGTACCTCCAATGACGAGGATAGCCCAACAGTGAGCTTCCAGTTGATGGAAAACCTGATGAGTACTAGACGCTGAATAATTGACCGCCTGATCTGGGGAGCATTCCGTTTGGCAAACTCAAGCGAGACACGGTAGGATCGACCTGGCCTGATGTCAAATACCCGCTATACTCGATCCAGTGCCTAGTTCATCCAGTCGTATGTGGATGACAGGCAACGTTTTGTTCTCATATTCGTGGTTGGGTTGCCTGCCGGGGGGCGCGCACGTCAGTGGGATTAGAGAAAGCTGCAAGAGAAGAAATGGTGGTCATAGCGTAAGGGCTGTCAACGGTGGGTAACACTAGCGGATGAGACAGTCGGACGGAACTTGAAGTTGGACTGTAACGGAGTTAGATGGGACAAGATCGCATTTGCTGCGTTGATGATGGGAGGACGAACGCGTGATCGTGGTCTGCCGTAAGTGCTTGGCCAAACAGGGGCATAGTACGTGTCACAGAATCAGCGACACGTTCATCGGGGAAGACAAAACTTGCCACACTTCTACGGCCCTCCGTGTTGATCCGGAGCAGGTAAATTAAATAAATTGAAAGATTCTGCTGATGTTCATAGCCGTTAAACATGAAACGCGAGTCGTTTCACCCTATGTACAGAGTCGAGGTTGGAGAAGGTAGTCTAGGGGGCACTCGACATGAGATTGGAACCCATCAAGTAGCAAGTAGAAGGCATCGGGCCTAAGAATTCAGACCTTGGCTGCACACACTCAGTGTGCCAGGCCTAGGAGGGCGTCATGTGCTCGTCCGAGAACCTACAGTTTGATGAGATGCTGTAGACTGAAAGGCAGATATATCGTAAATGTTGTATTCGCTTCAAGGGGACGGGTCGGGAGCATTTCGCCGGCTTTGAATCCAAGCCGGAAATCGTGCCAAGTACTTTTACCCCTTTTTAGAAAAGTTCTAGTAGTGAGTCACTTCGTGAGCCGCACATCACCCGATCACGAGCGGACGCGAACGTGCATCCCTGTCCGGCGCGGCTGTTCGCAGCGTGGAAACCTGGTGGCGAGGTCTTCTTTTGCACACACAGGCTACGCCGGACAGCCCTGCACTGTTCTGCCATCGCAGCCATTGTCTTTGGTCGTACTCGTGCGTCAAGGGCATGAGGTGAAGCGAGTCCGGATCTTGTGCTCCACTGTTTTTATGTCAACGACAATCCGCGGGTGTGGTCAGGACAGCCGTCATAGTTTCCATATCTGGAATGAGCATGTGATGCCGTATAGGCGGAGTCAAAATGGCAATGTTTTCCCATAATCGAAATTGGATGACACTTCCACTTCGGATGTCTTCCTCGTTGCTCCTTTCCCCGCACGTCCTCACCCTTCCGCTTCCTTCTTGTCTTCAAGGCCGTCCCATTCTACCTCCTCTCTTTTATTTAAACTCTCATCTCCATCAACACTTGTTACAATGCTGATTTCACCCCACCTATCCACCGACCCTTTCTCATTCTCCCAGCCCTCGCGGCCCTCCTCTCGGATGGACTCCTTCACAAATCCATGGGGAACATTCTTTGGCATCCCTCAGCACACAGACGATCGCTTTGATTCCCCTGGTGCGGGCCCTTCTTACCCGGATCTTGATCAACAAGCCTCCCAAAGACTCTTGCGGGAAGAGTCATTCCCATCCGATTCCCATCTATCCCCACAGACGCAGGAAGCCAGCATATCTCCTGCAGCGATGTTCCTGGCTGCATTCACTCCGCCAATGCAGTCCCAGCCCTCCCGGATGCCTGACGATGAAGGCGAGATGGTGGCTGGCTACTCTCTAGGTCCGGTCATAGGTCGCGGCGGCTTTTCTACAATCAGGCGCGCCTTCTCCCCTTCAGGTGGCGTTGTCGCAATCAAAATTGTGAAGCGATCAGATGTCGAAAGGCAAAGTGATCCATCCGTGACCAAGAAACGTCTCGACCATGAAACCGAGATCTGGTCCTCCCTCAGTCATGAACACATCCTCCCTCTATTCTCCGTCGAACATACATCTTACGCCGATTTCTATGTCACTCTCTTCTGCCCCGCTGGTTCACTTCTCGATATCCTCCAACGAGATGGTACTGGTACTCTACCTCATGATGACGCTGGCATGATGTTCCGTCAAGTCGTCCGTGGTGTACGTTACTTGCACGAAGTTGCAGGATATGTCCACAGAGACATTAAGCTCGAAAATGTTCTTGTAGATGAGATGGGGGTCTGTCGGATTTCCGACTTTGGCCTTACTCGCAAGATAGGCGAGTCAGACGGCGACGAGCGTTTCGACGACCAAGACGGCCCAGCCGTTCTCCGCCACCGCTCCACTATACATCATACCGTACGGCAATCAAAAGCCTCGGCTGCCCGTGCGTCCATCCTGCCTCATGTGCCTCGTCGTCATCGGACGTCCACTCCTGTCGGCGACAATCCCCATACCCCGGTCCATCCCTCTCACGCATTTCAACCGGGTTCGTTGCCATATGCTGCACCGGAACTCCTGTCTCCCCAAACACATGGCAGGCACCACGGTGCAAACCCGGCACAAGATATGTGGGCATTGGGGTGTTTGCTCTATGCACTGCTCACCGGTCGACTTCCATTTTGCGACCCGTATGAGCCTAGGTTGACGGTGAAGATTCTGCGTGGTGAGTAGCAGTGCATCTGTACCCCCTTTTCACTCATGTACTCTTCTAGGCGTGTATAACATGCCATGTAATATCGGTTGTGGAGCGGCCCGTGTGTTGAAAGGGTGCCTAGAGCATGATGTACGGCACCGACTGACCATCGCAATGGTGGACGAGATAGCCTGGGACATTGGTTTTGGAGAAGCGGATGAAGCAACTTCCGGTCCTCAGGCGGACGATTTTGACTCTGTAGATTGCCGCAATCAACCTCCGACCAAGCGTCACCGGTCGCGATCGCGTTCTTGCGACCATGCAGTTCTCGATCAGCCCTCATCTCGTCCGTGCAGGTCTCTTTCGCGTGCTTCTGTCACAACTTCCAGTTCCCTTTCGACAAGAAGCACCAGCCGAAGTGTGTCTAGACCTCCAACCAGATGTTTACCTCTTGCAACGGGGTGCGATGATGTCGAGAGCTCGGCTGCACCTCTGGATATCGGTAGCTCGGCCCTTATGTCGCCCACGTTCCCTGTCGAGCGTGGCCGAAGCCCGAGAAAGGCAGATTCGCGACTAAGCGATCGTTTTGCTCCTTCGTTGGGTGCTTCTACAGCACGATCTGATCTCGACCGCGAGCCAAGCCGTGGACGGCAGATGTATTCTGGCTCAGACGTGCTAGATAACACTGCCCGTTGGGCTTCTGCATTAGGGTTGAATACCATTGCAGAGGTCACGACGCATTTAAATGGTGCATCGTCGCCTGCGATAGAGAAGTTGCGCAAGATACAACGCATGCATCGCTCTGGTGAATCTAAAGGGAGCAAAAGGGCTGAGAGTACACCCCCAGTGTCGTCTGCGTGGCCCCTTCGCCGCTATCGAGCCCGTGCGAAGGAAGACTCGACCTCGCTGAGGCTAGGAGAGCCTACCTGCTCTGGAGGTACATTCCTCCGCCAGCCTAGCGCCACACCTATCCCGATCGTGCGCAAAAATGGCACGCGCAGCCGCAGTGTGGGCTTCGAACCCGACAGTACTGCACGTCGACTTTTCTAACGCCTCAACTTTACCGCCTCCGTCTCTGCTTGTCTTCCCTACTTGGCGTCATGTGACCCTATCCCTGTCGAACTACATGTGAGAGTCTCATAAATGATAGACGTGCCTGACGCGTTTGTCTCTCGTGGGGAAACACATACTTATCAGAATCCATTCTCCCTTGTATCTTTAGTTCAACGATATATGCGCATGGCGCTGTGATAACAGTCACTCCCTTTTCTCACTCTTTATTCCTCGACATCACCTCTCACTCTCGTTTTCAAAATCTCATGCGTCGTCCTACCCCTCTCTCGATGTCTCTTTGTCTACTCTAACACATTCACGTACTCTCGTATTTAATATCTGTGGGCTTACCTCTCGGGATGTGTTTTTGCTGGATGGGCATAGTTGATCACATCTCCTTGGTTAAACGTTATCTATTTCTCTGACGTCTCTACTCATTCTATTTCATTTTTCTTTAACGACACATTGTACTAGTAGAGTATTCGTGGGAATGGCAACAGGTTTCTCTTTACGGACCTTACGTACTTGTCTCGTCGCCTTTGCTAAAATTCTACACAGCCATAACTTCTTTGAGGGCTGTTCGCTTCTGGTTTAGCTGGCCAAGCGGGCCCATTGTCGAGTACTGATCACGTAGCTGTCTTATGTAGACTGCCTGTTTTCGGTGCAACGAGGTTCTAGCTCCTTTTTCCGCGACACGTGCGAAACACGTTGAGACATTCGAATGGTGCTCCGACGTGGTTGTAGAAGTGTATTGCTGAGTCCTAGCCGAGGACCACTTCCACTTCAATAGTCACACGCCTAGCCGATGGCACTCTGCTCGGACGAGCGATTATGACAGTATGTCATCCCACAAGCACAGTGGCGAGAGGATTCGTAAAGTATCCACCGACAAGCTGACCCGTCGCAGGGTCACCGTGGACATGAACGTGTGGCAGAGCCTTTTTTTTTTCCCTAGGTTCGACACATCGAGTCCTTTTCTAGCATCGCTTCTCGCAACATCCTTTATTCGCTTCTCCGTGGAGTCATAGACGTTTCCGGGCTGTGCTGTACCGTGACCGGTTGGTTGAGTAAACTATGGTAATGACGGACGTTAGGTGCACCATTGATTCGGGTGTGCAGGTGACAGCCCCTCGGAGCGGAACGTGGGTCTTCGCATTGCGAGAACCACGAATGCGAGCCAAGCCGTACATCGCCTCGACAGAAAGAGCAAACCATCGATCGATTCCGGAGTTGATCGGCTTCCGACTTACTTCACTGATCGGAAGGCAGTCAAAAGCCCCGTCGGCGTCGTCGCCATTAGTCCTTCCGATCACGCCCGATGGACTCCAACGGAGACGAGCTGCCACCACGAGTCTTTCTTTATTGGGGCTCCTGAGATACGTGTGTCTTTTACGCCATGGACGAGCCAGCGTACGTGCCGCCGTCGTTTTCAGTCCTGAAAGTCATCGCGGTGTAGGATGTGCTGTTCGAGCTCAACCCCGTTCTACGGTGGGATAGGCACCCTCCGTGATCATCCGCGGCCTGGGTGGAATCCACGGCTAGGGTGACTTGGCAAGGCCCTGAAGAAGTCCATGGAGCAAGTTCGCTACGATGGATATGAAATTGTCCGAGTTGCGTCATCCATAGGTTACCGAACCTTTGTGTTCTAAGTTAGCTCGAATGCGTCGTGTCATAAGAAAGGGCGACCCTCTGAGGCTCACAAATCAGGGATATTGGAGCCTTGCTAGTATTTCGAACCTTACTGTCAATGCACCCCAAATGCACAATTTCAACTGTTTCTTGAATAGCAATACAACGACACATTTTGGCTCCCTTGTATCTATCAGAACATCCAGCCTGCACCCTCCTCTATCGGCTCGTATAACCACGGAAACAAAAAATAAAGTTTTGAAGTTGCTAGAATGGAATGAATACGACCGGTCGAAATCCATACGATATGCACAATTTCGTCACATGATGTCACGCACGGCATCGAAGCCTCGTTATGGATCCGACATACTCCGCTTCAAAGTCTAACTGCTCAAGATTTACATGGGATAAGCCCGGAGGCACTAAGACAATATGCTACTGTTGATGAGGGGGAGGGGTCATTTACATGGTGATCATCAAAATATGGGCTATCGTGATGAATGAAGCTGGAAATCGCTCCCGGGGAGGTGGTAATGCCGACAAAAGATCTTCCCACAAGTGTGTGTGGTTCTATGGATGTGCTCGGATAACCAGGGTTGTGAATCCATGCAGACGTGTATTGAGTACAGTCGTAGTGACAAGTTGCACCACTGGTGTGTAGAGAGGGGGCTGGAATGGTCGAGGGGGCGCAATCGACAGAGATACATGGTTGAGCACCAGTCAACGGGCTTGCACCCTGTGAAGACAGACCAGCAGTGGTCGCGGCGCTAGCCACAGTTTCGTGAATACTGGAGGCTGGAATGGTCGAGGGCGAGGAATAGACAAGGATGGGCGTCTGAGCGCCAGCCTTAAATGGGCTTGCACCCCGCAAAGATGCACCAGCAGCAGTGGAAGCACTCGCCACAGCGTGAGAAGCGCGTGCACAAACGCTGTACAAACCACTGAACCGGGGATGCTCTCGGGGGACTGGATTCTCATCGAGATGCTGTTTGATATGGGTAATCAAGGCGTTCTTTGTTACCCTCAAGTTTGCTTCCGAGAAGTCGAGGGGCATCGTGATGTTCTCCAGCTCAGTCTGGTTTTTGGATGACCTTCTGAATGAGACTCTCCAGTTCGGTTCGTTATGTGGTATTGAGCGTCCTGAATCGTGGGGTGAAGGGCATTCTGAATTTTTGCCTGCCTTCAACCATGTTGCTAGTGGTGTCGACGGCCTGGTGTGCTGAATGCGGCCGGAGCGGAGCATGAATCTTGGCATGGCTGTGACACCCTTATCTGCGGGTTTTGTCACACTAGAGCTGTCGTCGTTGAATAGCATCACACCGCAATCATGTACCAACACTCTGACATCCCCAAAACCTCAAGAAGGACATACAAGACTTGCATGGGACAAATTAACACATTTCATGTACTAAATCGGTTTCAGATCTGGCCTGAAATGCCTGGATTTTGTGTATTTTGGCTACTTGACACTCCCATTCTGCGCCCTGTGCTTTCCGCAACACATTTCTTACAGTTCTAAAGGTTGTATATATTAAAATACACTCTAATCTAGATTCTATAGGCGTCTGTAGATAGAAATAGGTAGAATTGTGTGCTAGGGAGGCAATTGTGCATTTGGGGGTGTGTATGAGCAGTTGGAGAGACTTCTTACTATAACAGCTTACTTTCCTCAATGAATTTCATTCAAGCGTCACGCATCGTGATTGAGTGTCATGCTGTGGCTCAATATTGTCAAATTTGAATTCCTGTGTTTTCAAAGTGCTGGCTGAAGACACTAACTACTCGCGAAGAAACACTGAGAGACGCGAAGGGGGACCGTAACAATATAACGAGGCGCTGATCGTCATCAGGAGATGTACGGGGCGCTTTTCCGTCCGGATCCCCCACCAATCCGTTTTCACAACCCAAGAAGAGGGCACGGCCCAGCCGGTTCCATAGCGATCAACAAGAAAGCGGCCCCGTAGAAGAAATCCAGCTCTGCTTCATTGCCATATGCCATGAATGAAGTCTTGGTGTTCACTGTCGACTTCATCGGCGTGATCTCCGCCACTTCCATGGCTAGATTCCTGAAAAATGGCTTGGACCACAAAGACTTTGGCTGGAATGAAGACAATGACCCGACGATGGAGATACCCTCCGCTTGCTCGGTAGTCAGTGCCTGCAGTGCCTGATGAAAATAGTGCCAGGATGAGGACTCGCACTCCCTCTCGGTTGCGTCCACGTTGAGTTCCTTAGTGGTGATGAGATTCAACCGTGGCATTATAACCCTGCGATAAAGTAGTCGAAGGGAAAATACCGGAGACAGAGTTCGTCACACACATCTCCGAGCGCACGGTCCGACCCTTCCAACTGGCATAACAAGTGGTCGAGTAGATGGTGGCCCGTAAGCACGTACTCGTGAGACCAAATCCAAGATACCCGCCGTTGGGGAGTTTCGAATTGTCATTCGACAGATTAACAAGTGTTCTGGTATTGGTTAGAGTGGGGATCGAAGACGCGCTGAAATGGATGGGGTTGTGATAGAGGTTGTAAGGATCGTGACGCGGTAGCCTGACATGACGGGCAAGACCTCGTGCCAAATGTCACCTTAGAAGGCTACGAAACAGAGGGCTCTGTGGTAGTCGCAAACTTGTCAGCAAAATCGAGGGTCCACTCCTTTTCGCCATAATGAAGCACGAATCGACCGCCATTGTGCAAAGTGGGGAAGACGATGGCCAAGGACCCGAACATGCCCTGGCCCCGTGGCGTATCATTGTGAGCTTTGAAGAAATATACCTTTTCCTATCAGACAACGAGTATGAGTTGAGAACGATGCGAGGTCAGTTACCGGAACACTCACCATAGACATTCAACTTATATAACTCAACGTCCACCGTCGCGTCGCTCTGAGCAACGCTCTCGACACCTGATCATAGATTCTAAGGCTGACGGATCGAAGAGCGTCGCGAAGAAAGTCAGATCCGTCTTCCCTCCTTTCCTATACGACTCATCGAATACGTTCTTCCTTTGCGGCCAAACTCGGTTGGTTGGCAAGCACGGTATAATGCTTCGAGGCCATCCATTCCAGCCTTAGAAAAATCGATGCGACTGCATCAACAATAATCAGACGCGACATGACGTTCAGCCTACTGGATTGACCTACCGAAAAGGCTCATCGGGGACAAAATACAAAAGACGTTGGTGATCCGAGGGGGTACACATTCCGCTTCAGAATGGATCGCGGCGATGCAGTGCGGCCTGCGATGCAACTGCTCTTGGATCCGGGACATATCCTGGCTCAGAGTCAGAGTTGAATCCAATGGAGCTGGACCTTATGGTGAGGAAATATAAGCTGTGGATGCCACCGCTTCACTCTGGTCGACGTTTTGTAACCGTTCTGGATCCAATGTCGGGACACTCTCAAGTCATATCGATCAACCTCCAACTTCAAGCCTGATTCCTGACTAGGACCCCCACCTTGGCTCAAGTTGCGACGCAAGCGGAGGCTTTCGCGCCGGGAAAACGTACTAACTATCGTGCCCGTGCTTCTTGCTGGCCTCGTGTGTGATACGGAGATTACGCGCCATGTGACTCGATTGTATCTTCCTGAACTCGTCCCAATACGTATGTAAGCATAGAGATATGGGTCTTCCAACGTAGAAATGGGTAGGTACGTACGCCCTGATGTCTTTTCACTCATCTGGAACATGTCCACATGACCCAGGTTCAATTTCCAGATAGACAGGAACAAGACAGCGTGTTGCGCCACTGCAGCCGACCAAGTCCGACACGGTGGAGAGAAAATGTACTGTGGTCATGATTACATAAGTGTGGCGATTGGGAGGACCAGAAGCACCCAGGACAATATTATTGATCATATTTATTTCGAGTCAACTCGGACCTCCGTGCTGCGAGATCCATATCTTGATCTGGCCCGAGTCATGCATTGTTGTACATATGTGCATCTCGTCGGAGGTAGGGTCTGTCCTGTTTCATCTCTACACGCCCTGGACCGCTGTGCTCCTCTCTCGGTGTACTGTTCATATCACATGGATGGTGTGGATCGATGCAAACTAAAGCCGAAATTGACGACTGGGAAGTGTTTAGGCACGGTAAAGAAATCCATGCACTTTAAACTGAGAACCAGTATTCCTTTGTCATCCGCTGGGCCATCCGATGTCGACACATATGTCGGGTATAGAAAATAAACAAGTGAGAGGGTAGGCTGCGAGCGGTGATCTTGCGAGTCGCAACACGAGACAATACATAGAGCGAGGTAGATAATACAGCCCCTGCGTGAGCATCTGTCAGGCGAGGTTGAAAACCATGACAATCATTACTCCGATGGAGCACGTGCTGACCCTCCGTGTTGGGCGGGTGGGGCAACGACCAGCGATCCGACCATGTCTTAGCTTCAAGGGGTATATTTGAAAAAGCCTTCTTTTTCCTGTACCACGTAGATGCCGGAACCATGCGCTCTCGTGGACGGTCCCCTTAGACTGGTAGAAAAATTCAACTGCGGGGTCAAACGGCGTAGAGAACAGGTCCGGATCCATCTTTCTCAACTTGTACGCGTCGTCGAGGACGGTCTATCGTTCCTGCCAAACACGGTCAGCCTGAGCGCGCCGTACACAGTGGCTAAATCGTTGGTCCCTGCTTTCAAAAAATCGATGGGACGACGGCTGACTGGGTAAGTTGTCATGTTGGGGACAATCAAGTGAGCATGCGCACCAATTCGGGTCTCCGGGGCGGGCGCATACATTGGGCAGGACTCCAGCGCTTTCTTTCATAAAATGGTCCGATGCCGTTCCAGAACACCCTCAACATGTTGAGTACCCTGTATCGCAAAGATGTAGGTCAATTGGCATTTTAGTTACGCCGTCGTCATAGTTTTGTTAAATTATGATGATGGTTCTATACGACAAAAAAGTCGTACAATTGGATGTATCATTGTATGTGTTCGATGGCTGCGGACTTGATGCGGTGGCTTGAACAGAAGATAACCTGCGTGCTCACTGCGATGCATGAGCAGTTTGGGAATAAACATCTGCCAACATGAGCGAACGGACATTTTACATAAGCTTCTTTGGGCTTTTCTCCCCGTGGTGCCCAAGAACGCCGGAAGAGCACCCGAAAAGCTGTCTTGTTGGACCTCAAAATGCAAAGGTACAAAGAGGATATTAATGCTATAATTGGACAGATTCAGGGCAAGTAGGACAGCGGTCAAAGAACATGTTTTCGGTCATTGCAAAGTGGCAGTTGGCGGTGATATTTCGTGGCTCACTCCTCAATGTCGGAAAGGATGTGGGGGGCTAGGGACCTCAACGACAAGTGGGATTGTACCGCCTGTTGATAGTAGTATGAGGAGGGGTGGCGCGGATGGATTTGGACGAAGGAGAATGAGCGGGAGACTGGAACAACGTTTGCGGTCGGAACCCTATTGACTAACGGCGGAGAACGCAGCTGGCGAAGCGGATGCCAGAGGCGCGACAGCAAAAGTCACAGAGTGAGTGGCTGGCCCCAATAACTATCTTCACATATTAGGACTTAACCACGTAATGTTTAGCATCGAAATTACCATCGTCGCGTGTCTGGCAGATCGCAGCAGATCTGACGGAGGAGCTACATTACTCGGCTCGACAAGCCGCTCGATCGCGTGCGTCTCAAAGAGGATACCACAGGTACCATTTCGACGCATTTGTACCTTGTTGGGAACAGCCAGTCGCTGTTATCTGTGTCCTTTTCGAGCTCACTCCAACCTCAGACAAATGGTCGTATGGCAGCACGGTTCCAGATATTTAGTTGCCATCCAGAATTGCAGGGTCAAGGATATGGACGAGCTTGCAGCGCCATACGACATCCTATAGCTGCAACATGGGCGACGGTCTTTTGATGCGACGCCTGGTTGGGTAGCAGTCGGTGGTATGAAAAGCGTGGTCTAGTCTATTCTGGCGACACGTTTTTCGAGGGCGAGGATGGTGCTGGGTCCGGAGAGGAAGAACGGCAACCAGAATCACAGAGTAGAGCAGTGGCTTGATGTTCACCGTCACGGTGGCAGAGTAAGTGCGCTAGCCCACATGTGAACGGACATATGTCTCGAACGCCAGCTGATCACGAACACTCAGGCCATTCTCGGTGATTCGTTGTATTGGCTGCCACCATCCTG